>JAHDVE020004566.1:0-89060 GCA_022606495.2 Halesus radiatus
ACCATCATAAAAAGCGGAAAATGCTCCCAAAATTGAACTCAAAAGTAGAGACAACGTTGAAATCAACGTGGGACTTTATCCGTTTTGATATCTATAGCGACTGATGAATCGACTGCATAGTTCAGGTAATAAGTACTATATCGACACCACGGAAAATTAAAAGTCCATCAAATTTAAAAAAATTTATTATGCCATTTTTTACGGTATATATATATATATATATTTTTTTAAAATTACTATTGTGTGAATTGTATATTTTATATCATATTGTCATTTTTTAGAATTAAATGTTTTATGGGTATCAATGTAAAAAAAGAGTAATAGCCACAACGAGGCGTGAACACAAATAATATCAATAAAAACGTATTTTGATAGAAAGCAGACACTTTGTGGTTTGACATAACTTTATTTATAACCACGAAATTTATTTAATTTTTCATTAAGACCGACCAGTTTCACTTAACACACGGTACAAAGTTTAATTTTGTACCCTGATGATGCTTGTGTTAAGCGAAACCGGTCGGTATTAATAAAAAATAAATGATTTTCGTGGTTATAAACAAAGTGATTGTTTTATTACACTAATAGAAATTTAAAAAAAAAAACACTTTTTCCCCTTTATATTATTTCTTTCACATAATTTTTTTGTGTACAGTGCAAGGGAACATTTCTCCCTCTTCCTGTGTCAACTGTGGTTAGAGGTGCATAAATGTGGAGATAATCTTCTCTACCCAGTGAGCGGGCCGCCTATTGCTGCTTTTATTTATTTTTATTTCAAATAATTGTGCTAGCGGCACTTGCTGACGGCAATATTATATTTAAGCCAGCTCACTAAGGTAATGGAGGGTATAAAATGGAATCTGGGCGGAGACGGAGGGGGTTGGTATTTCTTGCACATATAACATTTTTTATACATATTTACGATAAACACATATATATATGTATGTATTATTATGTTGATTTAACAATTTTCACCATTTTCCGCCTCAAACATTTTGAATACGTAAATTTTTTTAAGTAAATAAAGAAAACAGTTTTTTATAATTTGATCAAATTTGAAGCGTTTAAATTATCTAACATGGATTATTTACACGCATTAATTATTTGCCATATTTAAATTTGGCAAAATCGTTATCACAATATGTACATATTTATGTATTCAAAATCCATTTGATTGGCATATCATTAGCAGCCATGGAGGCTTATCGCAATCACCGGCGAATTTAGAGGAGTTTTTTGTTTCGAAAAGCCAATTTAGTTATTTTGCATAGGATTAATGAACATTTGGATTCCGTACACCCAACACCATGTCACTCCACCGACTAATATCGACTAGAGGCTTTATGTCAAATTCTCCAACAGTGAACGCTCGTGTATGAAATAACCCCGTTTTTTCCATCAATTGTTACATTTTTCAACTCTTATAAAAATTTCACCATTCTCAAATATTTGATTTTGCTTTGTTTTCATCAAGAAAAGTGATTAATTATTTTTGCTAGACGGAAAGCAGACAGTAAAAAAAAACAAAATGAGATCAATCAAAGAACTCGGCTTCGCAAACCGTATTTGAAAAGGGTTAAAAAGCTTTTATCAGATTAAAACGTCTTGTTTTTTTTATGTTTCTCTTAATTTTAAGGGAGTATAATTATGAATATTTCCATATTTCACAATATGCTCTGATTGAATGGTAGGAAAATTAATTATTATCTCTTTTGAAATCTTTTCGTATGTCTTAATTAAGGTTTAATTTCCTCGAATGTTCACATGCCTCCTTTGTGTTGGTTACGAAATACCAGGAGCAGAGAAGTGACGGGAGGTGCGCTTCTCGTTCGGCTTATGGCGCGCAATTTTCGCGCGCGAATGCCTGTCACCGTGTAATTAAGGCAGGTTTATCTCCTCCGTCTATCTGCGCTCTCGGTATCGCCCTCGCGGCATTAACACTTCTGACGGCCGCCCACCGCCCATTGTCACGGGTTCAATTATCGTTTGCTTTTAAAAATGTTACCCCTTCTTACCCTTTTAATTTCTGCCAGCCGGATATGTGTAATTGACTTTTTTTACATTTTGTAACAGAATGCGGTTAGGTTGTGTTTTTATTTTGTCTCTAACAAAGGCAGCATACACGGTACAGTAATAATTATTATATCAACGATGTTTTTGCAAATTAAGAAATTATCACGAACACGCGTTATTATAAATAATGTAATAATTATGTAAATGATACATCAAATGCTTACTTGTAAAGTTCATTGCCATCTTGCTAATTATTTATTTTAATTGAATTAACTAACTTTGACACGCACATACCATAACAAAGAAGCAGGATAGATGACTTAAGAATCTTAATGCTACCGGATTCAGGTGATTATTTTAATTTCGATTATGACGTGTAAAAACTATGTCGATCATTTATTTCCTTTCGATAAAAACAAGTAAAAATACGAAAAAAAAAACATGTTTCTCTCAGCATCGTCCTATTGAAATGACTATTTTTTTAAAACTGCATATGAAATGTCAGGTACTAAGTCCTGTTAACCTACTTCACTTTTCATGTTTTTTTTTTAAAGAAAGACAAATATTCCCAGGTTACGAATAACCTGACAATATTTGAAAATCTCCTACTACCATCACAGCAAGCGGAAGATGTTGTTTGTGTCGTAATGGAGGACTTAGCCAGCCGAGGAATTGAACTCACGACGCCTGGGTGAGACCCAAATGCGATGCCAACTCAGCCACTGACAGGCTAAGTTGTAATAATAGATTGTCCATTTGACGGCCTCCACGGTCGAGGGATAAAGCTCCTGACTACGAATCCGAATGGCGCGGGTTCAAATCCCGGCGTGCGCAAGTAAATTTTATTTAATTAATTTGTGCTGTTTCACAATTAATTCATTTAAATATAATACAAATTATATTTGAACACGTTCCTGAGTGGAAGATACTCTTAGTATCGCCCTGGTGAAAGACCACCATTCAGAAATGAAACGTTGCTTGAAATGGCTTTTAGCCGTGTTTGGTGACCAGATCTGAATAGCCAGGAATTTCTCCACCTTTCTCTGCTCCTTCTCCTTCCCCTCCCCAATACTTTCAGTCTCACAACATTCTCCAATTGGGGATGCCATAGTCTCACTGGCTCCAGACGGTTGGGAGCAGTTGGGACTCTTGTGCGGTATTCATATAAAAAACTTTGTTATAAGATGAAGCATTGGAAAAAACATTTATATAGCGTCCTTGAGGTGATGATTTTTCACAAAAAACGGCGCTATAAATATCATCCAATTATAATTATTAATATTATTATTATTATTACCATAGTACACACCACTGCCTCTAGGCACATAGAATTTCTGTAAGGAAGCAATTAAAGATAATTGTTTAATGATGCTGACAATACGGTACACCATGTAAAAGGCATGCATATTGATTTCCTAACAAATAACTAAATTACTAAATTATCACGCAATTTTTATTTTATTTATTTATTTTGGCTCTTCGACAGAATACACCACAAAATTATTACAGTACAGATAATTCATTATAATGTTCACTGATCATCGCCAAGTTTATGTTACTAACAGCTATATTATACAAAAATAACAAAATTAAATATTTATTTTTTAAATACACATTAATATATAAATATCCGTAGTTAATACATAGATATATGATATAATAACTATGAAGTGGTTTTAAGGTATCTAAGTGTAAGTTCCTTCTGAAGATAGTGAATGAATTCTAAAATTTATATAAGTCTAGTCTGCAGTGTTTATTACACAATCGAGCCATTCTTGACGTTGGCTTGTAAAAACTTTTATTTACGAGTATCTTTATTTTATTTTTATTTTTATTTATTTATATCATAATGTTTTCCAAAAAAAGTCGCAAAAATTTGACCTTCTAGGGTACCCCGTTCTAAGGTCACGTTGTATGGTACATGGTTTTATATAAGGATTATAAATTAGGTCAAGTTTATCGTAAGTTTGATAAAAAAAAAATTATATAGTTTTAGTAATTACGTTAAAATATTACTACAGGAATATTATAATGAAATAAATGAATGAAATATTTAATTATATTCTAATTGTATCGATGAAAAAGGTTTCAGGGTTTCTCATAAATTCAATAAGATTAGATTGATTAATTAAAGATGAGTCACACATGTTGTATTTGTATGAAGACGAGTCGTACACGTTGTTGTATTTGTATGAAGATGAGTCGTACACGTTGTTGTATTTGTATGAAGATGAGTCGTACACGTTGTTGTATTTGTATGAAGATGAGTAGTACACGTTGGACTTGTGCCGATTAGAAACCTTTTTTATGCACATTGTTTAAAAAGTAGTTCAGCTCATATTTTCATAACTAAATACTTATTAACTCAACTTATTCCTACTTACGACAACTTTCTAAAGTGTTATTTAAATTTAGCACAAATTCATTATATTTTCATGTTCTTTCTAGCTGAAAGTGGAAATCACAAATGGCTAAGTGTGTGCGAACGTGCCGGCCAAGTGGACTGGTGCGAATTGGGACGAGAGCTGAGATATCTCGCAGACGATTGGGCTAAGACGTCAAAGGTAGGAAATATTGAAGTACAATTGAAATACTATCTAATACCAATGCAACAGTTCTGTAATAATGCGATAATCATGAAAATAAGCAATAATTTAGAAGACATGTCACGTTTCACGACGGTTAAAAACGAATCACATACAAAAAAAGTAATGGGATTTTTTTTAAACGATGCCTTCTTAACTCTTGTAATACGTGATAAATTATGCATGTTTTAAATTGAATTTAATTCGTAAGGAAGCGTGAAATAATTTAAATTATAGGTAGTATGTAACAACGTTTTTAAGAAGTCTAAGCTGGTAAACAAACACTTTGTATCATTAATTATATCAAGGATTAAATTTTAGTGACAAATTTACTATTATGTATGTTCCAATCGTAAATAAATTATGAAACTAGAAAGGGGTACGAGGTATGATTGATGTAAATGGGGTTTTGCTAATATTTGGTTAATGTTCAATTACTGAAAATTGTATTTACATGCAATGATATTAGTTTGAAGTTAAGTACTGTTTTATTTTAGCTCTCAGTTTTTACTTATCCACTTCCACACTGTTTTTTTTTATTTATTTTTTTATTAACAATACACACAGGAGGCTGTGAGGGAAATAATTTCCCTTAAAAATGCCTATGTCTGTTTTGGGGTGCTATATGGAGGATCTTTTAGAGGATAGGAAGGAGTGAATGTTGTAGGAGGGAGGAAACACAGATGTCGGCAAATCATTTCACAGCCGAGCTGTTGAACATAAGAACGAGTCATAGAAGCGACACGTTTTCATGTGGTAAATGTCAACTGTGTAGAAATGTAGAGCGCGCGTTTGGCGTGATTCCCGACTGTGCACCGGTGCCGAAGGGATCAATGACGCTAGTTCCTCAGAGCATCTTCCAGTAGAACAAAGACTATATTCCCACCTGACGTCCGTGATTCAAAGATTTTAAACCGTTTATGAAGATAGGCGAATCTATCGAACGTTTCTGCATAGAGTCAAGATTTTTTTTTACATATTTATTTATTGTTTTTCTCAAAATCCGGAATAACGGATTAAATATACAAAAAATCATATATCTGACCATAAACAATGAACGTGCGATTAAATGTGCATGCCAAAAATTAGTACTGAATAAAAAAAATCACAATATTCAAGCAATATTCAGATGATATTACTTTTGAATAATTCTATATTTTATCACAACAAAAAACTTTTTTCACATGGCATATCAAAAAACAATTTACGCTAAAAGCCTGTGTTGATTTACCACCCTAGCGGATTACAGGGGATTTGTTTGCGCGAGTGCTTTTAGTAAAGTAAAGATATGTCCGAAATATCCTTTTCAGTTTGTATCGGCGGCATCATTAATAATGTTGGACCATCGACGGAAAAAGCGTGGACACCGGACCGAGTATCATTAGTTTTAATGAAAGCTCGGGGGTGTTTGGTCAGTGTTTAGGGTGCGCATCATTTATTAAAAAGAATAGAAAACTTTTTTGAAAAATAAAAAAAATAAGTCATTAGAGATTTCATTGGGAATATTTTGAATATGAATATTAATTTTAAAAAAGTATAAATGAAAACTCGTATAATTTAAGAAAATAATAAAATATAAGAATAGTTACTTTTTTGTATGATAATATTTAGTAGTGGAAGAGTTTGATAACGAATGTTAAGTTCGTTGATAATAACTATGCTTACAATGTCTTTTCTGTTTCTAATTTTACATAATGCACTATAAAATGCATTTTTTCCATATTATGATGATACCTTTTAAATTTAAATTGTCCTGTATTTTATGATAATAGTGAGTAAAATTATTAAAAACACTAAAATATGCTTTGTGCAGCTTAGGTCTATTAAGGTATTTTTGTTTACTGAACGTATATAAAGGTGGTTTACTTAACAGAAGGCAATTATTATTCTTCTACGATCAAATAATGAACGTGATTAATTCAAATGACTCTGCCAAAGAATATTGTTTGAAATGCGAAGAACGTATATACATGGGGTAGAACAATTTAACAAAAAAAAAATAATACGTATTAAATTACCTTTCATTTAACAAACACATACATGTTAATGTCCTCAACTAGTTTCTCGTCGTATGTGCACCAATTTAATGCTTTAATCGTAGCATTGTCGACAAAATTCTGATGATGTAATTTTTTGCTTCTCGAAACAAACAACAGTGGGTCTACCTTCGTCAAGAGAGGATTTACCAACGGCAATTTTATGGAGATGAACATTGGCCTAATCTTTATTAATGAACGCGGAGGTAAAACAACATATTACTTTGTGACTTTGGCGCGCCCAATCTATTGTTTGAGTGTTTATTTTCACAGTGAAAGTAATGAACAATAACTATCTACATTTATTTTATTAATAATTTCTTTTTTACTGTGGATTAAAATATTCAGTTAGGGGCGAACTCACAAATCGTTTTCAATACCCCATTCCTTCCACAGGACGAACAAGTTAAAACATTCATTGGATTTATATAAAAACAGACAGAATAGTTGACATTCCCATGATTGAGCCCCCTTATACCTAAAAAAATTACCTTTATTACATTATTTTCACTGGAAGTTTACTAGATTTTGAAAAAATCGTCTTTTCTTGTTTTGATAGAGCCACTGTATTATTATATTTTTCCAGATATATAATTCCAGAAATAAGAATATTACGTTTTTATTTACGGCTCCATTGATTACCTTAATAAATTCAAAAATATATTACAATCTTATACATTTTTATTAATTTATTAATTTAATTTCAGATGTAAAATTTTTTCTTTAAATACACCTTGACTTCTTTTTTTACGTATTGTCGTCTGGAGGGCAGTTTTATAAATAGCCCCCCTCGTAGCTAATGGAATATTTGCCATATTGTGTACATATGGCGTTTAAATGTATATATTTGCAGCACGTCCCAGAGTGGTAGATACTGTATCGCCCCGGTGAAAGGCCACCATTCAGAATCGAAACCTTGATTGAAATGGCTTTAGCCGTGTTTGGTGACCAGGTCTGCATAGAAAAGTACTTATAAACCTTCCTCTCCCCCCTCTTCTTCCCCTCCTCAATACCTTCAGCCTCACAACACCCCAATTAGGATGGAATAGTCTCACTGGCTCCAGATGGTTGGGAGCAGCTGGTACTCTTGTGTGGTCTCACATAAAAAATAAAAATAAGCTGAATGCTGGTATTCATTTATTAATAAAATTTCCTCTTCAGCAAAGAGAAAATAGTGTTTTCTGTACAAAAGATGCACATTTTTTTATTTGCAAAAAAAAATGACAAATTTATAAAAACTGTGTAAAAACAAACAAGAAGAATTGGTGGAGAAGAGAGCGCTCGTTTCACTACTCAGTGCATATCTTGTTACAATGCGTTTTTATTTATCATCGTATCACTTTCGGCGTCTGCGAATTTACATACACAATGTTAGGGCGGCCGGCTATCTAAGGCTGGGCCCTTAATTTGCATAGGGCGGGTGGGGGAGTGACCCGTTCCGTGTGTTGGGCGGCTGTTTGGGGCGGGGGTGGTGACGGCACTGGACACTCACAAGCGATGGTCAACGCGGCTCGGGATGACACGATGTTATCGCGGATTTATCAATGTCACACTTTTGAAAAATCACCAACTCGAGTTGATTTGCATGATATTTATCATTCCGAGCATTGTATGCACGAACAATTTATGCATTATTCGTCGTATTAGAATGTGTACCCCTGTTATGATAAGAGGCATGCGTTTGTCGTTTTGATAACAGATTTATTTACTTTAAAACACATTTCTTCCTGACATTGTTCGAATTTTAAAGCCAATTGGTTATTGGGAGGAAAGCAACCATTTTATTTTCAATTATTGGAATAACTCAATGAAGCTTATAAACCCCATTGTAATATTTAATCATCGAAGAAGATAATATTACCAAATCCCAAATGAATGAAATCGTATTTTTCTATTTCATGTTTCATTTGTGATTTGTTAATATTATCTTCTAAATTATTATTTTATTTTTATTTTTTATAACTTATTGAAGTTTGTAAACCTCATTGTAATATTTAATAATTGCAGAGGATAATATTAAAACATCCCAAATGAACCACGAAACCGAAAAAAACAACAGAAATTAAAAAGATTTCAGTTGCATCTGGGACTCGAACCCAGGACCTCTACCTATCCGTTGTAACCGCTTAACCAACTAAGCTAATGAGACCAGTTCAATTTACGCCATTTACATCGATATCAGACTTTCAAAATAAGTCAATAGATGTCTCATATAAATAAAATCGGGTAGTTATATCCGAGACTCTATTCCGATTGCAATTGAGTTCGGAATGAAACTTTGCAATCATCATAAGGATAGCAGCCAATAATATGGGATTTATAAAAATTGAGGATAATATTAACAAGTCTTGAGCTTGAAGTATGATATCGGTGTAAATGGCGTAAATTGAACTGGTCTCATTAGCTACGTCTCATAAGCGGTTACCCCGGATAGGTAGAGGTCCTGGGTTCGGGTCCCAGATGCGACTGAAATATTTTTAATTTCTGTTGTTTTTTCGGTTTCGTGGTTCATTTGTGATTTGTTAATATGGTATTATCTTCTAAATTATTATTTTTTTATTAATTTATTTTTTATTTTAAAAAGAAAGACAAATATTCCCTGGTTACGAATAACCTGACAATATTAGAAAATCTCCTACTGCCATCACAGTGAGCGGAAGATGTTGCTTGTGTCGTAATGCAGGACTTAGCCAGTCACGACGCCTGAGTGAGACCCAAACGCGATGCCAAGTCAGGCACTGACAAGGCACTTATATTGATGATATTTTTGTTTAATGCTAATGTTGTTATGTTTGGTTTGGTGTAATTAAGTTTTTTGGTTTATTTTAATTTATTACGATAACTGTATAAAGGGACATGTATTTTAGTATTTATTTTCTAATTTACAACCTTTTAAAAATCTGATTATATTAAAGTCCCCTCCGCGAATCATAGAACTAACCGAATGTTGTAAATAAAACTATTCTTACTATGATGAATGGCATATATAATAATAAAAAACCTACATCAAACTTGGCTCCGTGTTAGACTGTTGGATATATCTTGTTTCCCGTGAAGCCATTAGTCTCCGAGCTTCACAATAAAGCTCCGAACTAACTCGCATTCGAGAGCTTTCGTTCGAGTTAAGTCCCGCAGATGCGGTACCGTATTCAGGTGGATTTGTTGGCGCTTAGTTGCTCCCAGGTACCAGATACCCGGGCACCATTAGTTGAAGAGAGTGTTATGGAACTGAATAGAAGACTTAGGAACTCGCGAACCATTAAGTTATTCATGCAAGATATCTCCATCCGTCGCTATTGACTGGTTATAAGTCACAACAGACAAATTGATGTATTGAGATTTATGAGAATATGCTATTTTAATTTTAAATGGAATCAATTCAATTCTTGATATAAAGGCTTCCTTATAACTTATTTATTTATTTTTTTTACGATGATTTGATAAGTAATGTTCAAAATTTTTATTGTTATAAACTGAACATGATGTAGATATATATGTGTATGTGGTGTTGAATCTTTATATAATGTAAATTAAAATGAGGAGCCTGCAGTATAATGGCAGGTGAATAATTATTTTAATTCTTTTAAATAAAATTAAAAATATCGTTGTCGAGTGTTGAGAAGAGGTCAAAATTTAGTGATTTGTTTTTAGTCGACTTAATGCCATGCGTCCTGAAAACAGGGCTATAGTTGAGCATTTGTTATTATGTTTGAAATTTATTTAAAAGTTTTTTTTACAAATAAGCCAAAATCATCATAAAAACGTAGCGATTGATATCTCACATAATAATATCTTACTTAACTTATACTTTTCCATTTACTTTTAGATGAAGTTTTGTTTTAACTCATTTTTAGGTTAGTTTTCTCTTGGAGCATACACAGCTTTTTCGCCTTCATGAACTGCTGTGAACGCCGCTGTTGTTATCTACTACCAGTATGTAGATTTACCTTAATATTCTCAAATAGCTTCACTATTGTAATGCTCTCAGAGTATTCTACTTCTTAATGGCAGCTATTTATCCGGAAGATTGCTCTGTACCGCAGAATCCGATATGCAAATCTGAGACCCTTCCTCGGACATTTGCCATCAATATCTGGCCTGCGACACTTAGGCCGGGTTGGTTAATTCTAGTTAATTTCTGGTAAATACAAACATAAATATGATATAATTTCTTCAAAAGATTGCTATTCACTTTGTGGCGTCATTACTAATAAATGTATTAAAAATTACTTTGTAATCACCACTTTATTAATATATACATATCAACATGTTTCGAAAGCGATGCTCTTCTCATCAGGAATATACAGAATACTGAAAAAAAGTCAAGTATAGACAAATGGTAAACATAGAATACATTTATGTAAGAATAGACGATTTATAAACATAAACAAATATCGGTTAAACCGGTTGTATTGGTATGTAAAATGTTTAAACCTTTATTTATGTCAAATACCTACTTTAATCAATTTTTGTTTATGTTTATAATTTGTCCATTCTTACATTATATTGTGTTCTATTTTTTTTTTGTAAATACCGCACAAGAGTCCCAACTGCTCCCAACCGTCTGGAGCCAGCGAGACTGGCATCCCCAATTGGGGAATGTTGTGAGGCTGATGGCATTGGGGGGGGGAAGAAAAAGGGGAGGTTAGGAAATACCTGGCTATTTAGATCTGGTCACCAAACCCGGCTAAAAGCCATTTCAAGCAACATTTCAATTCTGAATTGTGGTCTTTCACAAGGGCAATACTGAGAGAATCTTCTTGTTTATCATTTGTCTATACTTGACATTATTATTTTTTAGTATTGTGGTGATTAACTAGGTAATTTTTAATTCATTCATAAATACGATAGTTCTATGTTTTTCTTTTAATTATTATTATTACTAATATATTTTTTTACATTTTTGTTTTTTAATTTATATTTTTTTAATAAGGTTTTCATATAAACAACCCTTTACATTTTAAATTATTAGTGAAAAAAAAAAAAAAAAAAAAATATATATATATATATACATATACGAGTATATACCCACCACGTGGTCATATAATTTGAACAGCCTTTCTGTCCAAATTAATTAGATCGAAATTTGAGCTACGGAGTCCTGCAATATTCATTCAAGTGTTTAATATATGACAAGGTGCGAAGACGCCATATTGTTTATTGAATATTTTACAAATTTTCCAAGATATATATATATTCATACATTTAAAATCGAAATCACGACAAAGCAGGACAGAAAATAAGTACTTACTAGTATAGTTATTAAAATGAAAGAAAATTTTAAGAACAATTTTTGATTCCTCAATACATATTTTTCTTTAATTTTTGTTTTCGAAACCGTTGATATAATTTTTTATAGTAATGTAATATAGTCACTTTGATAAACCAGTCCTGTCCTTCACACTTGGAAACAATAAGCATGCCCCGGCCGTGTCCGCATACACAGGAATATTTCGCAGTTAATTTAGCTTAAGTGATAATCTAAACATTAATACGGATTTGCCACGTGTCGACGGGTGGACCTTTAGAATGTCACATTGTAGTACCCCGTTGGACGGCAGAGGGTCAGGTTGAATTAAATGATGATTGCAATTGTTCTGAAAGACATTGACGGGGATTTTAAGTGATTAATACATATAAATATCCACTGATGGTCAGCAGTCTAATTAAATGTTCTAGTTTAAAAACAGCTTTGGATCATGGCATTGTTGATAACATTTTATCAATAAAAAAGAAGATTATGAAATTTATTCGAAGGATGCTTTAAAGTTTAGCATCGATTTTGTGGAGTAAATTAATTAATAAAACTTTTTAGCTCCGCTACCTGTCTTTGACCGAGATTTGGATTGAAGTACCATATGTATATGGTATACACAATATGGTTAAATATCTATTTTTTATTGTTAGATGGATATCTCAAAGCTCTGTAGCTCAAGGTGGAAAAAAATGTTGTGAGCAGAAAGTAGTTAGGTTGAGCTAGAAAATACGGACAGCTCATTGTTCAAGATCACCTTTCACCCTGATGGTCCCCCGGAGACGGCGGACCGTCAAATATTCACCATAAATTTTGAATTAAATATTTTTTTCTTTTTTATGCGTTGTTGTTAATTTTTATGTGTTATTATTCTAATGTATGGAATATACTAGTATTCCATTGCACTACCTCTGCATGCCATCTGGAATAAAGCATCATTATTATTATTATTAGTAACAAGCAACTTATAGTTCATCTTAGTAATTGTCTTTTGTCCACCGCCTTAAATACGGGTACTTATGTATATATTAGAGAAAAGGGTCCACATTTTAGATACTTTTTTTAATACGTTAATAGATGCAGATGGAAGAACGGTCACCAATTGCTTAAATTAACTTTTTGTGATTTTTTCAATCGGATTTTAATAGCACGGTGTTAAGTGTTGCAAAAGTTTAATTTTCTGGACTAATTCGCTTGTAATGTTATATAGATGTAATTATAATTTTTAAATAATTTTTATTTTTATTTCTACCCTTTTCTGATTTTCTTCTCAAAAATTTTAATATTATTATTTAAGTTTTTTTTTTTAATTATATTCATTTCTCTATTTATATTTTTATATATTTCATATAATATGGCAGACTGGGTTTTGCACTATCCATCCAATACTGATGGATTAAAAACTTAAATAAAATAAATAAATAAATAAATTGAAGCTGTGGATGCTTCGATATCTGTAGAGGGATGGTATGTGACTAGAGAAGGGTGTCTATCCCTGGTCAGCCGAGTGACTCGGGGTAAATTGGACCCCAAGCGTAAACAAAAGATCTGCTTAAAACGGGCACACTTTAAAATCAGATTAACACTGGTCATTCATGTTCCATTCAAATGGAAATAAGTGAATTTAAATATTTATAGGCGTTTCGGAAAGCTTTGTTTATTATAATGACTAAGTTATCTGGCGACAACGTAGGTGACGTAAAATAAGTACATTGTACCGATTGACCGAGTGGACAGAATATAACCAAGCAAATCATTTAAAATTTAAATAATTATAACACGAAAAAACAAAAAAAAACTATACACTTGCACAAAAAAAATTAGGTGCATGAAAATTCGAATGAAATTTGCGGATGAAAATTGGCGAATTGACTCAACGATTTTCTTAAACAAACATCACAATTTTTTGGAAATACTCAAAAATTTCTCGCTGTAAGTATAAATTTCATCCCTAACATCTTTGGAAACGTTTTAATTAACCCATGTAACGCTAAAAATAACGTTCTGGTACTAAATTAAGCCTTTCAGTGGCTAATTAACTAAGCATTAAAGAAATACTCCTTTGATAAATTTAACTATGTCCAAAATAGTTGCTATCTTTTGCCCGATTACTACATTTGTAGGCGTATTCTAGTTATTTTTAAGGAAAATTCCTTATCCATTTCCTTAGGCTTAAAGACTTCTTGCATAACTGTGATTACAAATACACGTTATTGACAATAATTTTTTTAAGTGGTTTAATTATTATATCATTATTAATGAGGCGTATCGCACGACTAGTTTATTATTACTTACTTTGCACATGTCACTTATTATGATTTTTAGAATTTAAATAAGTTTTATGTGACATTTCGGGCTTTGACATAGGTATTTTACAAACACCGAAATTTCGTTAATTCGGTTCATTTAATAACATAATCATGCGACAGACGAATCACAAATAATGTTTAAGGACGACAATATTCAGTTTTTCCTTTGTTAAAACTACGCGAATATCGATTTTCTTAAAAGATGTCATTCGCTGAATGACAACCGTCATCCGAGAAAACCGGAAACGGAGTTAAGCAAGAAGTCTTTAAGCCTAAGAAAACGGATAAGGGATTTTCCTTAAAAATAACCAGAATAGGCCCTAGTTATCCAAATAATATGCTGATGACCGATTGCCTACTTTATCGTAAGCAATTTGGTGACCAATCAATGCTTTTATCCATATTTCTGAATAATTAAATATCATCCAGAAGCATGTTAATTTTTACTTGAAATCTAGAGCATTTGAAAGTATATATTAATTTTTTATTTGTTTTTTATTTTTTTGGGAAAATTAACAGTAAATCCATAATTTACATATATATAACAATAAAAACAATAATTCATGCCAGTTATAAATTTTCCTCTGCTGATGATAAATACTATGAGTAAAGTGTGACAATATACAGTTATACATCAGTTAGCTTAAACTGTGTCAGACGGGGGAGGGGAGGGTGGAAGGGAACATGGGAGTGGGATAAAGGTAAAAAGGACTAGAGTAGATGGAAAGGTGGTTTAAGTTATCTAGTTTGAGAGCGGTCGTGTTATGGATTTTAATTTGACCGGTCGGTGGCTGAGTTGGCATCGCATTTGGGTCTCACCCAGGTGTCGTGAGTTCGATTCCTCGGCTGGCTAAGTCCTCCATTACAACACAAGCAACATCTTCCGCTTACTGTGATGGTAGAAGGAGATTCTTAAATATTGTCAGGTTATTCGTAACCAGGAAATATTTGACTTTCTTGATAAAAAAAATTTAAAAAATGTGGCCATGACTTTTACAAAATACCAACTCTATTCGTTTACGTCTTTTATCAATCAGTATATCAGTTAGTCACGCACTCATCACGTATTACGTCTAATCTTTCCGAATTGCATCAATGCCTTTCCCAGTGCGCATACTGCACATGGCAGACCATCTAACCGCCTGCCCTTGCTGGAAACACATAATACGGTTCAGGTGAGGACGTCCATTACATTCCGAGTCCGGACACGCGTCCATCTGATCCCGGACAGGGGCATTTGCGTATCCGAACTTGGACGCGTTGTGACAGCCCTTTGTTACCGGCATGCCTTGAGCTTCATTCAAAGTATCAAGGGTGGTGCCGAAAATTTAGTTTACGGAGTTTTCAGTGAAATGTTTTCGACCGAGTTTTTAAATTAGGTTTGTGAATTTTGGAATATACGTAACAAGCCAATGGTGTTAATTATTTTTGCAAGTTAACTGGATATTTCAAAGTTCCATAGCTCAAATTGACATGGCGATCTGAAAACAGTTGATTTGTCCCAGAAATTTACGGGCATAATAAGCTTATAAAGTTTCATGTCAAACTTAACCGATGGAAAGTTTTTGTTGCTTCAGGAAATACTGTATTAAATAATAAAAAAATAAAAAAATGTTTCAGGCACTTTTTTAATAAATAAATATCTACATATCTTCGACTGCCATAATACGCTTAGTTTGAGTGTTGAAAATCGTGTAAAATATTTTATGCTTAAAATTAATTAATAAAGAAAGTTAAAAAAAGATGTTTCGAAACCAATAGTTCCTTCGTCAGGATTCAATGCATACTGAAAAATAATGATATAAGCACAGAGAAATTATAAACATAGACAAAAATAACAATTATTTGTGAAAGAAGGTAAATAATTGGGTAATGCAAAAAAATAATATATAAAAAATATATATTTACATTAGAAACTAGAAATTCAAACTAAATCAAGAAACAACCAAGGCATAAAAAAAGTGCATAGTAAATTAATAACCAAACAAATGTTTTAAATAGCCGTCTTTTAAAATTTTTTCACATTACATTCTGTATTCAGAACAATCATTGTTATTTTGGTCCTTTGGTTGTTGCTTGATTTTTTTTGAATTTCCAGTTTCTTTTATAAATATAATTGTAATTTCTTCCAACGATTCGTAATCACTTAGTAACGTCATAATTAATAAATTTATAAGAATTAATGTGTTTAAACCACTATTTTTAATATTTAAATATCTATATATTTCAGAAGCTAAGCTTCCCTCATCAGGATAAACAATATACTAAAAATTATGACAAGTATAGACGAATAGTAAGCAAATAGAACAAATTACAAAAATAAACAAAAATTAAATATAATTGTGATGAAAGTAGGTTATAGTAGCTACGTTTTATTATGGCTCATTTAATTTATTACATTTTTAAATACATGTTTCTAATTTCCTCACCCCCTGTTATTAGTTGTGAAATTTAAAATAACTGGAATGCATTTAATATCTGCAGATTTTTAAAATCTTCACCGCTCAATTCCATTGCACTGCACGAAATAAATCAATTTATTTAAAGTCCTGACATTTTGGACAAGCCGTATTTCAACCGGAGCATTAGAGAACTAATGCATTTGAACCAAACGTACATGTAACTACATACAACCTCTCCGTTAATGCTACGAACACAACACGGTACAGGGTATACACCGAAGTAATGCCACAACTCGGTTGAGTTGCATTTCAATATTGGGCATGAGTAAGATTAATATTGACTAAGGACAAGATCCTGGCTTAGTTCGGCGTGCAGAACTGTCACAGGGTCCCTCGATGTGATATTAATGAGGAATTGGATATGGAACGGACGATGTTCGGATTATTCCGATAGCGACTATTCCAACCCTGACTATTGCCCACACGTTATTCCGCAAAGAAAACACTATGTTGAAAATGGATTATTCCGCACACAGATTGTTCCCGCATACATGCTTTTACGCACACAGATTAAACCGTATAAAAAATATTGAATTTCGGTACATTCACATTAATAACAGGAATATTATTGCTCACAATGACAACTACCATTTAAAAGTAATATATTTTAATAATTAATTATTTAATTACTAACATTGGAATGGTGGGGAGCTTCATTCTTATTTGCATGGCATTTAAAAAAAACTTTTTTATACCTGCGGCAGTGGTATGTAGTCCATACTGACTGAAAAGCTGTGCCTTCCTTTAGAAAAGCAAAGCATTAAAATAAATAAAAAAGATAATAGACAAAAAAAACATAAATATTTTTTTACACACTTCGCGATCATTTTTGTTGTCGCATCGTTCTACTAATCATTTTTTCTGACGATTTATACTTTTTGGTTGCAATCTGCCCTTGGCCATAAATTTGACTTCCTCAATCTATTTTTTTTTTGCGGGATACATAACGCAAAGCTATGAATCCCCAATATCCACATTCTGCTTGCACTAAAGCTGTGAAACCGCTTTCATTGCTATTAATTTTGGAACCAGCTAATACCCACATCTTTAAATCTACACACAGCCTTCTTTTGGACATACATCAAGCAATACACGCCTCTGACTTGCACCTACCATAATCTAATCTAATCAATTTTCAGCATCTTTCACATATGTTATTGAAAGCATGACTTTAAATAATTGTTTACAATCATATTATCTTTGGTTGCCCCTGAACTTTGAAAATTCACCAATTTTAGAGGTGAAATAAAAATAAGTAATTTTTTTTTTAACGTGGAATAACCAGCGTTCGGGGTTCTTATCGTGCCATATAATCTGTGTCCGGAATAATCCGTGTTTGGAGTTTTCAACTTTTTCAATAATCTGTGTCCGGAATAATAACTGTGCGTAAGTATTTATTTCCGGAGTTTCCGTGCACGTAATCAATGTGTGCGGAATAATTGGTGAGTAATTTGTGTCTTGGGAATGGTCATGGTCGGAATAATCACCGAACCGGAACGGATATGATAAAAGTGGAAATTGCTATACTGCGAAATGCAACTTTGAATTCGTATTTGGAATGCATTTATTAGTGAGTGCACTTTAGTCAAGGATGATGGATGGTCTGTTTGGTTATTATACGACTTACGGTTCAGATACGTTTTGATTTTACTTAATGCAATGAATATTTCAATTTCAGTGTCTGTCTCGAGTTAACCCGTATACCTACTATGTAATATGTTAACTATTGTTATGAAATAAAATGAACTACGCAGTTCATAATATATTGCTATGACAAAGCTTATGAGTAAGAGAATCCGGTGAGTAACAAATAATTTTTAAAAACGTGGTTTTATACGACATGGATGTTTATTTTACATATTGATGTCAAACCATAAAGTAAGTAATAACATTCCATGAAACTATGTTATCTTTTTATTTATAAAAATTATATTATCACATATTCGGGTGCTTTAATGTACATGCATCAATTAATTGTTGTTCACAGACTTTAAGTTTTCACGTTTTTTGAGCAAATAAAACAACTTATTACTTATAATATCATTGCATGGACCGGTACAGAAGGGATTTTTATGTGATTGATTTTTTTCCTTTCTGTAGGTACATTTTGGCAATCTATGAATAGATACTGAATTTATCGTTCTGCATTTGTATTTCTCATAGATACTCACAGAATATTTATTCCCTTTTTATGTTTTCTGTGACATCGCGTCTTTGTAATTAAATATTTACGTATCAAGAATGTATTTTTAATTCTTCGAAACGAACTTTCAAGATGACTTTTTTCCATTGTCCTGTCAACCCTTTAGGTGCCACATGTATTTTTTTTAAATGCTGGAAAAGTGTCGATAATTTATGAACATATATATATTTATTTATTTTGATTACTTTTATTTTTAGACATATGTTTTCAATAATGTGACGTAATTATAGAACCGTGGGTAATGCGTGACGAATTTTATGGCTCGAGCTATATATCGTTCTGTGGCACTCAAGTACTATTTTGCGGGTTGCTAACTCAAGCAATACCACAACTGATTTATTTGTAAATTAATTCTATACGGGTAGTTAAGAAAATGTATGAAAAGGTTTCAAAAGACAAAAATTCTATACGGGTAGTTAAGAAAATGTATGAAAAGGTTTCAAAAGACAAAAATTCTATACGGGTAGTTAAGAAAATGTATGAAAAGGTTTCAAAAGACAAAAATTCTATACGAGTAGTTAAGAAAATGGATGAAAAGGTTTCAAACGACAAAAATTCTCAAAGTGTAATCATTTTTTTTATTGAATACATCCCAAAATGTTTTAAAATAAGTGAACGGAATTTTGACCGTTTTATCTAATTTTTAGTACAAAAAGACAAATAGTATTGTCTTTTGCAACCTTATATATTTTCATAATTATCCGTATAGAATTTACAAAAAAACTATTTGTGGTATTTCTTGCATTAGCAGACTACAGAGTGTGTTTTTTTGGATACTGACCGTTAACCATAATTTTAAATGAATTAAATATTAAATTTTAAATATATCGGTAATTTATGACACAATGGAATGTAAATAAATAAAACAAATCATCTAGGGTGCATACTTCGTACAGCGAACAACGAAGATACAACTTGCTTTGTTTTCACTAGCTATCCGCTTCCATTAATATTGCTTTATTTCGCATTAAAAGTGCAGCAACGAACATGCAGTTTATTGTGTAGCAAACGGATAATAGGTTTGACGTATTAATTGAGTTTTCCCTTAGTCAGATTAATTATTGATTAAATTATGTATGCATTAAATAACTGTACAATCAATTAACAATACAGGCATACAATGATTCTCAAACCTAGATACCGACAATTAGGAAAAAGTTCCATGAGGCTGAATTGTTAAATATAAGAAAAAATTATTGTCTACAGTGCCTAAAATATATATTTTCAAGAAAAAAAAAACTATTCCAAAAAACGAAAATCGCTTTAGTAACAGAATAAATAACGTACTTGAACTACTTTTGTGTAAAACTCGGCTTGCGCAGAGGACATGCTTTTTAATTGCTCCTAAGATTTATAATTCACTATCTACGGAATGTAAGTATCCAAACATATTGCCTTTAAACACATACATAAATGTAATAAAAAACTGGATTAAAATCAAAGATATCAACCTTTTCCTGCAATAATTCTATATTCTCCCCATTATCTTTTTAAAATTTTTATTTTCTTTTTATCATCTAGCTAACAATTTTTACTTACCTTCGACATCCAAGTATTAATACAAATATACTAATATACTGCATCTTTTTTTTATATGAATACCGCACAAGAGTCCCAACCGCTCCCAACCGTCTGGAGCCAGTGAGACTATGGAATTCCCAATTGAGGAATGGAGAAGGAGAAAGGGAAGAGGGAGGTGGGGACCTGGCTATTCAGATCTGGTCACCAAACACTGCTAAAAGCCATTTCAAGCAACGTTTCAATTCTGAATGGTGGTCTTTCACCGGAGCGATACTGAGAGTATCTTCCACTCTGGAACGTGCTCAAATATACTATACATTATTTTTAATTTAATTAATTGTGGAACAACACAAATTAATTAAATAAAATTTACTTGCGCACGCCGGGATTTGAATCCGCGAACTGCGGATTCGTAGTCGAGAGCCTTACCCCTCGACCATGGAGCCCGTCAACTAACTAATACCAGGTATACCCACGCACTGGCCTTGCCTATGCGGGATTTTTTGCATTATATAGATTACAAGTAGGCTTACGTACATGTGTTTAGATGTATTCATAATTGAATTTTAAAAAAAAAAATTTATGTACAAAAAAAAATGTTTATAACTTTTGTACCTTGTTTGTGTGAATGTATGTGTCAAAAAAATAATTAATAAATAATAGTGAAAAAAATATATTTAGCTATTTTTAATCATTTTGATTAAATTAATATGCACCTAAGTAGTAACAATTTGAATGGTGGTTAATTTCAATTGACGAAATGTAACCCTTTATTATGATTTGAAAATAGACCCCGTATAATTGTCTGTTGTCAACTCCAACTCACACTGGTGTAATTTGGAATCCTTGGAAGTTTCGATTGAAAATAACAACGTTGAATTTAATTTAACTTTAAGAAGCTTTCTCGCTTAAGTAACGTTGTAAGTATAAGTATATTAGTATTATTAAAAAAAAACAAGTATTGGTCAGTGGCTTGCATTGCTCTGTAACCAAAGGTAGGCTGTGTGTAGTTTCTAACGTTCGGGTATGATTTGTGTATTGAATATTTGAAAATAGCCAGTTAATTATCATTTTTTCCGCTAATTGTTTTGGCCAACTGAATAAATGAAGGTATAAGTTGTTTTGTTAGACTTTATCATAGCGGTGGTGTTGGAAACTGAAAACAAAAAAATCTGAAATATACGAAACCGTCAATGAAGGGGTAACATTATGTACGTATTTAAAAAAATGAACATTTAATTATGCAAATGCAAAATACACATTGATCAGAAATTTGTCGTATTTTCAAAATATATTATCATTTTGTTCCGTTTTTCTTAGGGTAGGCATAGCTTTTAAACCTTTATGGACTGAATGGCCCTGGTATTGAAGCTCAATGAATGTGAGTTATTTCTGTTATTGTTGTCAATGTTGAGAAACAATGGTCATAGAAACCCTTAAAATCATCCCGCGTAATGCTAGATAACTTTACCGAAGGCTATTTATTGAATGGAACATTCACGCGCCACACTTTTACAATAGCTCCTCAATTCAATCAATCGGCCATATGCAAATATGCCGAATCACTGGCAATAAGTAATTATTCATGCAGAAATATTGCTTGGTAATGCAGCAATCACTGGACACTAGTGCAGGTCATCTTGTTCAACTCCCCCTTCCCCTCCTCTTCGACACCCAACACCTCCCACCGCCGGTTGTTGGCTTTGCAGTTACCAGGAGGACAGGAGTAGAGGCGGGTCCAGCTTCCAATATTATTATCTGTTATTGGCTCAGGGTTATTAATGACCCGCTTGACATTTGGGAAATGGGAGACGCGATGTCTCAGCACTTCCTGTCTTCCTGGTTTGTTTGATTGTATTTAGTGGATGTTGAGTATACCTAATGCCGGTACTTAAAATGTCTATCTCAACAATGATAATAAAAAATAATAAGTATTTGTATAGCGCATTTTTGTATTATTTCATTTCAAGTGCACTTTACTGTAATTCACTTAAAAATAATGATTTACTAACTCCATTCAGTGATCTATTTATAGTGTTACTTTCGTATTTTTAACATATTCTATTCGAATATTCTATTCATATGATCTATTAATATACGTATTCTATTTAAACATTTTTAACATATTATTACATTCCTACTTATTCTTTACATTACTCTTACAGTGCTTCTTAGGTACATATTGATCAGAAAAAATTACAAAATATTATACAGTATATGCAAAGCGATACAATAAGAACAAATTCATAATAATGGTTCACTAAATAGCAACATTTTAAGACATGATTCAATTTACGTTCAGCAATAAGAATATTGTTTTTTTATTTTTTTTTATTGTAATTCCACACAAAAGGAAGTGAAGTAAATAATTTTCCTAAAGGCCTATGCCATCTTTGGGGATACTGTGTGGAGGGTATTTTAGAGGATAGGAAGGAGTAAACCTATTGTAGGAGGGAGGAAACACAGAGGTTAACAAATCATTCCACAGCCGCTCTATTGAACACGAGAACGAGTTGTAGAAGCGACCCGTTCTCATGTGACAAATGTCAACCGTATACAAATGTTGGGCACGCGTTTGGCGTGTTTCACGACTATGTACTGGTGCGGAAGGGATCAATGACGCTAGTTCGTCAGTGCATCTTCCATTGAAATACTGGTAGAACAAGGACAGCATTCCCACCTGACGTCTGCGCTCCAAAGATTGCAATCAATTTGTTAAGATCGATGAATCTATCAAACGGACCGCCCGTTTCTACACAGAGACAAGGGTTTTTTTCATACACTTTGGGGCTCCTAATCAGAGATGGCGGCCAGATTCTATAGTGGGGTGCGCTTGAGTGTACATAAAAAAATACATCAAGGAACATGTACATTAAGATAAATCAATTTTAAAACTATTATAGGTATGACTTTATAGCTCATTAAATCATATAATGTCTTCTACCTTCGTGTCTGTATATATCGCATTTATACAAAAATACATTTTAAAGGTTAACTCGAATCTGCAACCCATTCTGGTAGGTAATACAATACTATCCAAAGCCGGAGTCTCTGCCGTCATGCAACGTTAGGCAACAAATATGACACTACGGTCTAAGTCAATTTTAATCATTGATACTTGTAAATATCTCACCTGCATTATTCACGTTTTAATTCTAATCAGCTTATTTGACTTGTTTTGCTTGACCCAATTACCGCTACCAGCTTAACTTATCAACTTATCACCGTTATATTAATGTTAATGAGAACTAACCTGCATATCCAAATTGTTATGAAATATTGAGACATGGCAAATAAGCTATTTGCTGTAATAATCACAAGAGGACGTGGCCTACTTTTAAGTACCTAAATCAAAACTCTTTATTTTCATCCTTTGGAGATTATGGAATTTTACTATTCTCTATTAACACGTCAAAGGGGGCAAATTTGTTTAATTGCCATTAATAGTTACCTACCTGCTTTGGAGTATATATAGCGAGAGATGTACATCGCTCGTAGATTAATGTGTTTTTATAGATGAATAAATATATTTTTTTTATTATTTCTTCAAAATGCTAAATCACTTTGTGGCATCATAATTAAAAAAAAATAAGTCTTACTTTGTTAAAACCACTGTTTTTAATATATAAATATCTACATGTTTCAGAAGCAAAGTTCTTCTCATCGGGATATATTTTTTTAATATGAATACCGTGCACAACTCCCAAGAGTCCCAACTGCTCCCAACCGTCTGGAGCCAGTGAGACTATGGCATTCCCAATATTATTTATTCCCATAGTATTTAATTAAAAGTTTAAAATTAATTGATACAGTAAAAATAATTATTACACAATATTAATATTAGAACTTTAAAAATTAATTATTTTTATTAATAATATAAATAAAACCAAGAAAATAGTAAGACATAAAATGAAAATAGTTATTAATATTAAAATTTATGTTAATAGTTTTATAAATATAGTTATTAATGTGAAAATAAATTTAAGAGATAAATATTTATAAAAAAAAGTTTTTTTAATGATATTTAATTAATATTGAAACATGTAGTTATTTATATATTAGAAATAGAGGTTTAAACAAAATAATTCTCAGTATTTTCACTATTTTTAACTGATGAACAAAATTACGATAATGGTGGCATTTTTTTGATATGCCACCACCTACGATATGATAGTTTAGGTTCGCGAATATGACGTCACGCCAGTCAACGTCGGTGACAGCCGTCTTACCAGCCAGTAGCGTTTTCTACATCATGACTATGTTATATCTAGTTCGCACCGTTTCGGTATCTGCGGTTTTAGATCCTTGTTAAAAGCAGTAATTACGAATGAAAATTTTAATCACACATTTTACTACTATGCTCGGAATCAGAAGAATAAACTTGAAATCTTTCACACATTTCAAACGGTGTTGAAAATACCAAGAGCTATCAATAACATACATTTTATCATTACTATCATACTGTTTAAACAATGCGGAAACTATTAACTCATTTAACTACTCTTGGTAAATGCCCTATATTAAAACACGGACAAAAAATAAACCGGGTGGAGCATTTTTATCTCTCGTTTTGTACATTATACTTTTTAAAATTCTATGTATTTTAATGATTTTTAAATATTTTGAAATTTTATTCATACACTCGTTTCATATACCTACTGTGCAAAGAGGAACGGCTGCGAGGCCTGTTTCATACAAAACTTAATTTTGCATTTGAGGCCAAAATACTCACCTAATGATATTTAAATTCATCAAAAGGTATAGTAAATATCCACTACGGATTTGAAGTATTAAAGTTTTTCGCACTTGAAAAATGAAAGCAATTAAAGAAATCGAATTTTCGTGATTTCGGAAGCAACTTTAGCGATTATTTGAGGGCTAATGGTGATTAAAAAAAAAAAAGAGATACCCCGTCTATTATGAAGATATAATGAAATATGAAATAACGTTAAAATAAGCATTATGATGGACTTCTATTTAGATTAAAAACGACCAATTTACGTTGGAACACAAATTTGCTATACATAATTTAAAACGTCGCTGAAAAAACGTTTTTTTGAGGTGTTTTGTTTTCTTGTATTTTTTTTTGTTATATAGCAAATATGACAATTTAAAAATATACCATAAATCCGTAAATAATTGTCAAAGTTGCCCTAAAATTGTGAAAAAATTTGATCATTCTAGAAAATAATATTAACCTAAAATAAATGAAACATGAAAACGAAAAAAAAACGACAGAAAATAAAAAAGATTTCAGTCGCATCTGTGACTCGAACCCAGGACCTCTGCCTATCCGGGGCAACCGCTTATCCAACTTAGCTAATGAGACCAGTTCACTTTAAATCGTCTTCATCGATATCATATCTCAAATTCAAGATTTGTCAATATTATTCTCCATTTTTTTCTGTCGTTTTTTCCGTTTACATGTTTCATTTAGGTTTTGTTAATATTATTTTCTACTATGATTAAATATTAAAATGAGGTTTTCAAACTCAAAAAAATAATTTATAATTAAAAAAAAAATGAAAAGAATCATTACTTTAGTGGCCTTTTTTTCACAATTTAAAACAAAAATCAATAAAAATACTTCTAATCCATACTAGATCTTTACCTTTTAGTTAAAAAAAATATCATTCAGTTTGGTTGGGTGGGTATTTTGGCCTCAAATCCAAAATTAAATTTTGTATGAAACGGCGCGCAGCTTAACTCAAAAATTTGGAACTTTTTCCCTGTACCTTGTACCCCTTTAATTTATTTCTCAAATATCTTGGCAAATATTAGTTTTTTGAGATCATTTTGAAAAAATAAACAAATTAAATAAATGTTTAATATAATCATGAATACACATGATTTGAATCTTTTCAGGTCGAATGCAGCAATAACTGTTTGATTAAATTAAAATGCATTTACCCATCAAACCCTTATGCCCGATGCACTGAGCCCCTGGATTAGTCGGATAAGCGAACTGCCAATATGTATCCAGTAAATTGATATCCACAAGTAGGTCAGCTTGTATAGTATGACTGTAAATTTAACAGGAATATTGCACGACTGTGAATGATAATTTTAATAGTTGTAATCCGTATGTTAATTCAGAATATCTATGCATATCCCATTCATATTTGGTTGAACGTTTGCAATGGTTTACCAGGAATCTATTTGGTGAACGCAGAATGACGGGGATATAAATTATGTTCGTTAACCACATATACCTACCGATTATCTGTCTTTATGGCATCGCGATTAGATTGATAAGTTTATTTTTTATTTAATATTAAAGTAATAATAATTGAACAATTAAGATGTATCCGACAAACTTTAACCAGTGTTTCCTGATTTTATTTGGAGTTAAACGTATAGACGGCAATTTGGTCTCCGATGTATAAAAAATATTTTTTTGTTTAAAACGTAAAAAAAACTAAATGTAATATATAAAAATTATATATCAGTATATTTTTTAAGCCCCGAAGATAATTCAGTCGAATCGAAACTAGTCGACTATACTAAAATAAAAGTGGATTCAAACAATGTGTCTTTTAACTTAATTTAAGAAATCTGTTCGTTTTGGGCAGTTCAGGTCGTGGCGGGGTTGTGTCGGGCAGTATCATGGCTTAGTGACCAGTGCCGATATATGAAAGATTTTTAAAGTTTGAATATGAAAGAAAAAAATACTTAAAATAAAACACAAAAAAAATTTGTAGATTTAAGAAAAAAAGTTATGTCAGTGATCAATTACGAGTAAATAATAATGATTATAAAGAAATGAATATTCAAATGTTTACGTACCTAAAACATATACGTCACGGCCTCTGTTTGAGAAAATACTGTCAGGCTGACGGAAATAGGGTGAGGAAAGGAGATGGGGAAGAGGAAGCTACGAAAGTGTCTGACTATTCAAATCTGGTCAAGAAAAAAATTTAAGCCAGTGAAACGTCTAATAAAAGTGCCGTCTCACCATGGCGATATTAAGAGTATCTATGCACCACTCTGGTCACATCAAAACCTCCCTCGTTCCTTCTCATTTAATTTAATTCTATAAATAATGGAGGTGTTATAGTGTTACTAGCTTGGACCGGGAGAGATAGGTCTGTTGTGTGATGTTAATTTTTGTTTGTAATGCTCAACTAATCCGAGAATATCAACTCCGTATAAGTATGAACGAATTAGGAATCGGTTCCAATGTCAAACCCTAGCGGCCAATCCATCAAAATCCTGATTTATTCATGAGGACTGTCACGTTGCCTGGAAGAAACTGTATTCGTAAAGGACTTCGGCTAAACATAGAGTAATCAATCTTGCACACATGGCGGGATGCGAGTGGTTACAGGACTATGCTAGACACAGCGCGCACTTTCATATGACAAATGGGCGCCTTAAATCTTGAACTTGCTGTTAGAAATAAAACTAAATAAATTTGACCAATAATATTTTCATACTATACTATTAGTTATCAGAACGTTCCCGATAAACTTTAACCAATGATTCCTTAATATTTTTATTACGTCTGCTCAATCCCCCACCCTGACAGTTGGGGTTGGGTGGGGGGTTGGGCGGTTACTCGGCTGACTGACCAGTGACGACAAACGAAAGTTTTTTTCTTTTGTTAGAGTTTACCAAAAGCCATAAGAAAATGGCATAATAATAATCGTGACCGGATAAATCAACATACGTATAAATCGGCAGACTTTTTAAAAGTGATTATTAAAAGAGTCTAGGCAAATTTTTTAAAATTTTTATTTTAAATTAAAAAAAAAAATTATAAAAAAAAATTTTAATTTAAAAAAAAACAACTAACCTAATAAATTAAAAAAAAAAAAAATTATTAGGTTAGGTGAGATTAGGTTTACAGGACAGATTTTTTTCGTACTTTTAATGACTCGGAACCAATAATAATATAATTATCTCAATGGCGCTGTTCAATTTTTTCCGAGGCTCTATGAATAATCTATTATAGTAACTTACAACCAGATTGCATCCACCAGCTCATTGATTAATAACATAAAACTATATGTACAATGTATCACTGATGAGGGTGCTGCTGCGGAAAAATTCACATACCATTTATATTATGTGTAATAATAATAATAATAATTTAATGATTTGTATAGCGCCGTTTTTGTGAAAAATCACCTCAAGGGCGCTGTGCAAATATTTCTTCCTATTCTTTATCTAATTATGTACAAACAGATACAGAAAAACATATACATACAAAAACGTATAGGCAGAAAATATGCAGAACCATACTTACCTGGCAGGTCACTTTAGATTTAAACAGTTTATTAGATTATATAAATTGAAAATACACTTTGTATATACCACTTTACTTAAAATATATTAATATTTCGACATGTTTCGATAGCAATGCTATCATCTTCAGGAATAAAAAAATATTTCGAAATATTAATATATTTTAAGTAAAGTGGTATATACAAAGTGTATTTTCAATTTATATAATTAATAATGATGCCACAAAATTACAAAGCATTTGAAGAAATTATAAAAGAAGTTTATTAGATAATTGTAAAGGAAAGGTAAATTTTCTAATGGGCCGTAAAGTACAAGGATTTGATTAGAAATTATCTCCTAAAATATAATATACAAATTTTACTCCATGAAAGCTTTGGTCGGGTCAGGCGGTTACTCAGTTGAGAGACCAGTGATGGTATGTGAAAGTTTTTTATTGTTGTTTTAATTAGAATTTTTTAAACCGATAAAAAAGTTTTAATCATTAACTCCAAAATAGCCCAGAAATCACTGATTAAAGTTTGCCGGGTATGTCTTGATACCAGCGGCGTGTATTACTCCTTGACCAAAGGCAGACTGTGTGTAGTTTTTCATGGAATTTTTATTTATGTATTTATTTAGTTTTAGACATTGGGCTTTTACGTACATGGGTATAAAAAAAGTGTATGAAGAATAGCGTATATAATAAGTTATTTAGATGCAATTTAATATTAGAAAATAGTTATTTTATTACTGCTGAAGGTTATGGACAACTGAATAAATGGTTATGGACTGCATGCCACTGCTTGATACACTCTGTAGGGTATATAGGTAAATTTCCCATCTAACTACAAGATTTATCCAATAGTGCAAAATAACAATTATATGTATATACGTCGCACGCGTTAGCTCTGAAAAGAAGTCATATATTTTTTAAATATTTAATTTACAGGTAAAACGGTAAAAGAAATGACCAATCAATTATGTCCGGCAGTTTTCGGAAACAAACACTTTGCCACTCTACAAAATGTGTAGAGGGGAAAAAAAGTTATCGAATAAAATACCAATAAAAATAACCAAATATTTATGTAATATTCTTCGTAATAATGGTTTCCATTCAATTGCCTCCGACTGCCTCATCCGTCCCCATTCATTTGTGCCCCGAGGAAAATAAATAAACATATTACGGGACATAAATCAACCAGTAATAAGTTCCCGAAATACAAATTGAATAAATCAGATAATTTGGAGATCGATCATGTCGGAAAGCGGGGGCGGATTTTCACACAATGGTATTCGGATTACAATGGAAGGACCGCGGTTCATGATCTGACCCCAGGACCCCTGACGAATGTGCCTAGCCTGGAGCAAAATTGAATATTGACTGATGAGCACAATTTGTTAAGTTCATAGTGTCTTATGACTTATGATAAACCGTGGAATGATGAAGCTATGTTAAGAGTTCAAGCTCAATTTGACTGATCAGTCTAATTGATTTTGATTGATGGCAGAAATCATTTTGTAAAATTCTAGTAGGTGTAGGGTATTTTAGTTGTTTTATTGTCGAAAAAAATGATTAAAAAAATTACGATAATGATGGCATTTTAATTTTATTTTCATGTTGACGATTAAAAATGAGCCATTTTTGATTTGTCGCCTGTTCGTTTTTGTCCTGAATATGGCGTTAGTGAAATTACACCTTATAACGTCGATGACAGCCTTCGTTACTAACATTACGCCGGATATTGACATTACGCCGGATAACGTCGATGACAGCCTTCTTATCAGCCAGGAGCGTTTTCTACATCATGATGACGTTGTAGCTAGTTCGAACCGTTTCGGAATGTGCGGCTTTAGATTTTTTTATTTATTTATTTATTTATTTTTTTTATTTTTTATTTATTTATTTTTTTAATTTTTATTTAATATAATAATTTTTTTTACAGAGAGTATATAAAAATAAGACATGATTCATATAGTGTAACAAAAAATATAATATAGCTATTCCTCACCATAAAGAAACAAGGTTCTTGTGTTTGGTGAGTGATTATCGCTTAATTAATCAAATCATAACTTAAAATATTGTTGTACAATAGCAGGAAAATATGAATTTGTCGTGTAAATTTTGTAATTTATCACTAGTAATAGTATTAAAGAAAATGAAAAGAAAGTAGAAGAAAAGAAGAGAATCTAATAATAATAAAAATTAAAAAAATTTTTTTTTTTAAATTGTTAGAGTAGTTTGAGGTAATTTTTTAATCTATGTTGAAATTCATGGATATTTTCTATAATTTTAAGATCAGATGGCAGATTGTTAAAAAAAGTTATTCCTAGATATAGGTATGTGTTTTGCGTATGCTTAGTATTGAATGGCGGGATTTTAATGTTTTGTTGATACCTTGCGGATATATTAAATTGTAATTTATTTAACGTTTTTTCTTTAAAGATTTGAATAATTGCATATTTTTTATAAATTTTATCTACTGTAGGTACATTGAATATTGTAAAAAGCTTTTCAGTGGAAAATGATGATGGTTTTTTTTAAATTACCTTTATTATCAATCTTTGAATTATTTTAAGTGGACTTAAAATATTATCATATGTTCCCCCCCAGCCAATAATTCCATATTGTAAAATAGACTGAACAATTGCATAGTACACTCTTTTTAGGTTTTCTAGTCTAAGAATATTTCTTAGTCTTATAAATATATATATACATTTTCTAATTCGTTTAACAAGTTCACAAATATGTGTTTTCCATTTCAAATGCTGGTCTATATATACGCCAAGGTATTTAATTTTGGAAGTTGGACTAAGTATTGAACATGCTTGATTACAATTGATTCTGTTGCAGTTACTTTGGTGTATTATAATTTTTATTTCTGGTTTTGATTTAAATTTATTGATAGAGATCGTTTTTATATTCACTGATTATGAATGAAAACATTAATAATAAATATTTTTAGTTCGATGATCGGAATCAGAAAAATAAAATTTCTAAATAAATCTTCCTGATATTTTACAATGGTTTCCATAGTATGTGAAAATACTCGAATGTATATGTTTAGAGAGCTAAAATGAAAACGATTGAACCTTACCTATTAGAAACTCTCAAGAACTGTGTAATTATTACACGTGAGTTTGTATATCATTTCGATCAAATGGAATCACAATATACAATGCAGGTAGTGTTAGAATGCTGTATTTTAATTGGCTCTCTCGGGGCTAGAACCAAAAGATACCAAGTTAAAAGCAGACAGGTTTCCATTTAAATTTAGGAGGAAGGCACTTCTATTGTGTATTCTTTATTCTATGCGAGGTTCAGTATCATAAAGCTAGAATAAAATCATTCATATTTAAAACAATCATCGAAATTACTTGATCTATGTTGAGTGACTCGATTTGAATATCTACGTTCTTGAATTACTCTTTGTTGTTGTTATTCGTTAGTTGTATATATGTATATTTGGGATTACGCAAGACAAAACACTTTGTCAAGAATTGTAGCGTAAATGTATGTTGAAATTGACGAGACGCAGATAAATTGATGAATAAATCATTTTTATGAATTTACAAAGTGACTCTTGGATATTTTGCCTCCCTGTTGTAATCTTCTTCACAGACTCTATACCACATGTGTACATGTATGTATTACTTCATATACAACAATACCTCCACCAACAATAGGCACAATGAAACACCCTGGTCGTTTTCTGTTACCCTGGTAGCAAGTGTCCATGAAAGTGACTTTACAGGGTATTAAATCTAAACTGGAAACCTATTCAGATACTGGTCTACTGTCAGTATTGACTAATGCATTGGTCAACATTTCGAGATGCCAGACAGTTTAATCATTCTGGTACTTTTGATGGTTCTGTAAGCCTGGTATTTTTGTTTACGAATCCATTGAATTTATTCTAGGAATGTTTTTATTTTTCATTATTCAACTCAAGAATTTAATGTCTTCGTTAGGTATACTCAAGCATTCTGGAGTTGTGGATAGTCACAGTATCATTCTTGTGATAGACCACATTCGAAAAGTTGCTTGCCATGACTTTAGTCAAGTTCGGTGACCAGTTCTGAATAGCCAGGTACTTCCCAACCTTCCCCTTCTCTCTGTCTTCTTCCTTCCTTTTACCACTCTCCTTAGCCTTACAACATACCCATAGTCATGCCTATGCCGTAGTCTGACTGGCTCCGGAGAGTTGGGGTATTCACATAAAAAAACGAAGAAACGCACTAAACACAATTTTTATTTGAATAAATATTATAAAACATAAAAAGAGGATTCGATTGCGATACTATTTAATGATTGAAAATAAATTCGGGTATATTCTTCTATTTATGATAAAAAGGTAGTAGCCAAAAATATATTGGAATTAATTAAATGATGATATTGACAGTTTTTAGAAATTGAGGTATTATATTGTAAAAGTTTATATTATTGTATGCGATTTACTGATCGCTTCTATTAATTGTGGTGTCGGATTGCAATCAGAAAATTGTTGTGTAGTGATCTGTAATTGTTGAATTGTAAACAATGCTCTTACTTTGTTTTTTTTTTTAGTTTTGACCATTATTTGATCAATGCATGATGTTGATTCATTTACTACTCTTGTCGGTGTATTGATGGTATTGACTAATCCATGGAACTAGAGCATGTTCAAGTAGTCGTGGCATTGGTGGTGTGAGTTGTTTGGAAGTATGTTAATATTTAAATCTTCTATAATTATTAAGTTCTTAGTATAGGAAATTATGCTATTTAGAATGCTAAGAGATGGTGTAATATTACAGATCGACGGAGAGCGGTATATACTAGCGGTAGCTAGAATACAAGTATTATTGTTGTACTTTATTGCGTACAATTCGTATAATGTTTATCTCCGTTACAGCGGATTTTAGATCGTTTTTTTATGTATACCACAATCTCATCGTTTTGACTATCAGGTTTTGCTGAATTGAAGGAATTGTAGTTTTTTTATGAATTTAGGTGTCTGAACATTTGACAACCAGCATTCTGTAAAAATGATTATATCAATGTCTGTATTTAGGTGGTTAAGCTGTATCTGGAGTTCATTAAAGTTTTTATTAATTGACCTAATATTTTAGTGCATAATAGTAGTGTTTTTTGGATCGGTTAACAGATATTTACATATTTTAGCATTTGATGTTGTAAACAAATTTACTTGGATCATCTAGTTCTTCATGTGTATTTTCTATGGTAACAGCCACATTATGAGTAATATGATAACAAAAATAAAATAAAAACAGAATTATTGATTTTTGAGAGCTCCACTGTCCATTACAATCTCTGGGGATTTCACGTTTGGTTGAAAGTGAAGTAGGTGGATTATTGTTGCAGTGAAAGAGTACAGAATTTAGCTCACCAAAATGAGGGGAGTCAACCCAGTGAATGACCGGCGATTTGGGCTCTCGACAATTTAAAAAAAAAAAGTTTTTACGAATGTACGATGTAATGCATTCTATCACCTTCATTTTTCCTAACCATAACTTTACAGTCTTTCTACCAGACATATTTGAAACCAATTTCTTTAGACTTTGTCTTAGACCTCCAAAGAAGATCTTTGAAATAAGGACAAAGAAATTCGCTAACAAAGACCCTCTGAAATCTATTTTCTTTAGTTGTGATTGGGTTCACTTGTTTCTTATTCAGCAGAATTGGGCGGCTTCTGCTTGATTTTCATCATCAATTTTTTTTATTGCTTTTTTCAACAGTTCTAATTTTTTTCCATCTTCATCTTCTTTTCTCCGACAAGATATCAATGATTACAGTACGTAGCTCAGAAGTAAGACTCGTCGTAATTAGTTGTCCTTTACTTTACAAATTTTTTTGTGGCGATATTTTAGTGTTTTCTTTATAAGGTCAAACACTGACTCTTTTACTCTATTACATGGTGGTTGACGCTTGGTTCACTTGTATGTTTCAGATAAGTTTTTCGTTTGTAAAACTGTCAATTAAGTATTCACTTAGTGGGAAACGAACACTGTTTTAAAATTATAATAATAATTCTTATAAGTTTCGACTTGTGCATTGGACATTAGTTAGCTATAACAAAATATTTAGCATTTATTTAGGGAACAGAGCAAAACATAGCTGTCACTTGATTATAGGTATTGTTGTGTTGATTGTTGGTTATTTACTTAGAAATCCCACAAATGATATAAAACTATGTTATTAAACACCTCCGTGATAAGTTCTGTCCCTTAATTTGTAAGAGTGATAAAAATTGACTATTTTTATCGACATATTTGAACTCGTTTTAGATTCGTAAAAGATATTTAAAGTGCTGTTTGTTTTATTTTAAAAAGGTGGAATAAAATATTATTTAGGAGTCTTAAGCTAATAAAAAAATATATTTGCTTGCAGCTATCAACACAACTGCATAGAAGCATAATTAACAACTATGCTATGTTCTGCGTTTTTTTCTGAAAAGCAATATGCCCATAGTATAGTATAATATGTAACTTAATTTGAGACATTGATGTATTATATTTTACACGTGTCAAAAAAGGGGTGGGTCATTAGCATTGTGCCCACCCTTTTAGCAAATACAAACGAATATATGACACCCGGAAGTATCACAAAACAATTCGACAAATAAGTAGTAATTGGAGCTTTTCATGCCACGCGAGTCTGCTTCGCAACAAGGCAGTAATCAGGAACCATTTTTCTTGGGGTGAACCCAAGACAGTATGTCAAAAGTCACCCTTGTTTTGTGGGTAAATTGCTTTCTTGAACGAGACCAGTGGCGTGCACAGAGTTTGTAATTAGGGTAGGCAGAAGGAAAATTAATTAATTGATATAAAAAAAAATATCCCAAACAACACACACCATTCGTGAAAGAATGGTTAAGCTCCTGGCTGTAGGCGAAGTTGGTTGTGAATACCTAAGCCAAATAACCGCTTTATTTATACATTTAAAAAAATTATTACTTTCTATATAATTTTGATTTTACAAGGTAAGGTATAAATATTAAAAATACATATATATTATAGAATTTTTTCATAGTCCTCCTCACTAGGAGACCCTGTGCTGAGGCGAACTAGGTTTTGCACAAAGTGGTTTCAGCGACTACTATATTTCAAATTCCAGGTTAGGGTAGGGTCTTTCCAGTAATTTATATGACGTTTTTTGAGAATAGTAGTCAGTTATTGTTTTGGTAATTCCTTAAGCTAAGTTTTGTTGGACTTAATGTAATTATTGATTGAATTACTTTTTTCTGATATTAAGTGGGAGTTTGTTATATAATTTTAAAGCTAAAAATTCAGAGCTTCTTTGTCCAAAAGTAGTATTGCATTAAGGTATATTTATCTTATCTAGTTGCTTTGTTCTGGTATTATGATCATGAAGAGTCATAGCCAATTTCTCATTTTTAAGATTAACTAGAATATATTTGGCAATGATTTGGATACTTTTTGATAATTTTTGAATACTTGGAACTTTGAAATGTTTAAAAATTTCCATTTTTGACGTCCTTATGGGGACCTTTAAAATGGTCTTTATGGTGTATTTCTGGGTTGTGTTTAATTATATTACAAGTCGATCACTGTATATATAAAATTTCCATCTTGTTTCTGTTAAATAAATGCAGGCAATATTTAGAAAGAAAGCCAACATGACATTATCATTATTTTGTTAGTGAAGCTGTATGTATGTACCAGCGGTTGACACTCTTTGGTACATTTGCTGGCATTGCTGAAAGCCATTGCTTTTTAGACACTAACACAAATGAATCGTTCTTTGTACACATGTACATTTGAATGTATAGAATAGAGACAATATTTTGCACACTTAGTTCCTGCCTTTGACACGTTATAGTGGAGCGGTCGGTGTGTCACGCGCGGCGCTGCGTTTCATGTTTGGTAATTCCCGCGTATTTTTTAAAGTGATAATTGATTCATTGAATTAATTTTATTCATTTTTAATCATTGAAGATAATATTAACAACTCTCAAAATGAAACATGTAACTGAAAAGACACAGACACGAAAAAGATAACGGTATCAGCTGGGACTCGAACCCAAGACTTCATGGTCTATCCGGTACCTTGCGCTCTAATCCACTGAGCTACGGCTACCCTGATCCATCCCGTCATTTTATCGGTATCATACTTTGATATCCAAGAACTGTTCATATCACCTTCAGTTAATTCCCATATATTTTTGGTTGCTACATTTTTAAAGGTCCGAGGGATAAAACGTAATGATTGAAACATTATCCTTTAAAACTTTTAACGCATGTCTCAAAAAAATGACATAAAATCAACGATTTAAGGTCTCAGAATAATTGTGTTAACAAAGAAGAAAATAAGTTAGACGAGAACATTGTATCGTTAAAGTTACAATGAAGCCATAGTATTATGTCTGCTTCAACTACCGATATATCTTCTTACATTTTAATGAGCCAAAAGTAATAAATTACAAGCTGACCCTTCAATTGCTTTTGGCGAGGGTAGTTTATAAACTTACTTTAAAATTTTAAACGAACATATATACGAGTAAATATGAATGCTTTTCTAGTAGTACGAGATTGTTACGGTTACATGAAATCATTGGGATTGAAGAATTGGTAGTTGCACCATTCCTGGATAAAGTAGAGGAACCGAATTCTAATCTCGGTCAAAACCCAATTTTGTTTATTTTCTGTGTCCTTTCTAATTTAATTGTCTGTGAAGATTGTTAACATTATTTAAATAATCAGTTTTTAAAGTACTAATTATGTGTAAATTTAAATATCATCATGTTTTTTAAGACAGGAGTACAGATTTTTTAAAGAATCATTAAAAAACAGCATTTTATCAATGTGTATTTGCCCCTCGATAAAAGTAATTTTTTTTAGAATCTAATTTAGTAATCTGTGCGCCCTGTTTAATACAAAACTTAATTTTGGATTTAACGCTAAAATACCCAGTTAAATTAAATGATCTTTTTTTAAATAGCTATATTAAATATCTGGTACTAGTATTTTATTTATTTTTGTTTTAAATTATGAATTAAAGGCCATTAAAGTGATCAATATTTCATGATTTTCCTGAGGCAACTTTGAAGATTATTTGCTGGTTTATGTTATTTTTTTAAATTGTCATATTTTCCATGTAAACATAATTACATCAATTAAAAAAAAAAAAAAAGAAAACATTAAAAAAAGTTTTTTCGGGTCGATATTTTAAATTATGCACGGAACATTTGTGTTCCAACATAAACTGGTCGTTATTAATATAAATTGAAGTCCATCATAATGCTTATTTTAACCCTTTTTTATTTTATATTTCATTATATTTTCATAGTAAACGTGGTAATACTATTATTTTTTAATTCAACACTAACCCCCAAAAATTGCTAAAGTTGCCCTTGAAATCATGAAGATTCTATTTCTATAATGGCATTAATTTTGTAAGTTCCAAAAAAATTGATATTTGCTGTACCTTTTTATAAATACATATAATTAAGTGTAGGTTAGTATTTTAGCCTTAAATCCAAAATTAGGTTTTGTATGAAACAGGTCGGGCAGCCGTTCCTCTTAAGGCTTGATTTGTTGCTTACCATAAATAATCCGTATAGATTTTACCAGCCGTTTGAAATATTTAATAGCCCATCGTCGAATAAGCAATAAGTATTAATTGTGCTGTTAGGATTTTTATATATTAATATTCAAATTATTTCAAATAATATTAGAAAATAGGCCGGAACAATTAAATAAAAATTCTCGTATCCTTGAGAAGAAAAATGTTGGTTTATATTGAACTACCCTTTAATACAAGGACGCACAATGCATATATTGCATATGTCATAATAATATGTTGTATGAATCCGTTAGAAGGAAATATCCCCGAAGAAGAACCCAATTTGACCATTCCTTGTGTTTTATTGGCGTTGTCATTACTCTCAACAAAGATATTCAACTTTCCACACGCAAACCTTATTGTCATATTTTATGACTCTTGCATAATATAGTATAAAACATTCAATTTCTCAAATTCGCTTAAACATTGTCGACAAATCAACGCTCCTTCGACAGTTGATGTCCGTTTTTAAATCAAATGTGCGAAGGGTAATAAAGCGGACACTTAAATTGTGATACGAAACAGACACTTTAAAGTAATAAAATTACAGAGTTATTATAATTTTATTCCAGAGAAACATAATAACTTGGGAATACAAAGTAACAGGATAATTTAAAGACATTTATTTGATTTCACGTCTTGAAATTACTAAGGATGTAAAAAACTGAAGATTTATTGGTTACTTCTATTTGACTCTTGTTTACTTTGTTAAGTTTCTAACCGGAAACGGTACAACTTGGTCAAATGGACGCCGAATCTTTAACTCCTCGATGAAACTAAAATAAAAGCTCAACAATATGTCGGAAATTCTCGTAATTGCATCAACAACCCATTTTCTTTAGCGATTAATCTATATATATAAAAAAAAATCAATGTAAGTTTGTTTGTTTGTCCTCGATGTTATCGAAAATCACTCCACCAGTTTCGCTGAACATAGCACAGTTTGTTGTTATTAGTGCCGGGCAGGTTTAGAAAGTAGTTTGAATGAAATCCAATACGTAAAACTGTTCCTATAACGTTTTAAAATTAGTAGGAAAAACATTGAATCCGCCATGGTTTATTTAGGTTAGCCCTTAGATATAACACTCTGGTTAGCCACAGATAGCATATTCAAAAGAAAAACGTTTTTTTTGGTAGAATATTTTCAAAATGGAAAACACGAGTAGGTACCTACTTAAGAACTTTATGATTTAGATATGTTTTGAAAAAAAATAAACGTTTGGAATGAAATAAAATATTCAAATTAATGTTTCTTTATTTGGAGATTGTCACTTTTGCTGTCAAATCAATTATGACACCCTAATGACAAGTGAAAAATCGCAAGCAAGGCCGGGTACACATCAGCTAGTAATTATTATAAATATTTTACGCAATGATTAAATCAAATAAGAAGCATTTATTGAACAAATAGGGTATTACCAATTTTTTTTTTTTTAAATTGTATACAAAAATTAAGGAAATGATTATGATAAAAATGGCATTTTTATATTTTCGAATAAATTTTCTTCAACGATTTAAAATGTGCCATTTTTGGTATGCCGCCAAAACGACATGTTCGTTTTTGTCTGTAAACATGGCGTTGTTGACGTCACGCCGACCAACTTTAGTGATAGTCGTCTTACTAGCCAATATCATTACGTTCTCGTACATCATAATGACGTAGTCTATTCGAACCATTTAGAAATCCGCGGTTTTAGATCGCTTTTAAAATAAATTAATGAGAATATTGATTAGTGCTATTATCAGAGTGAGAAATATAAACTTATATCCCACACATTTTTTACGGGTATCCGTAGTTTGTGAAAACACATTCTGATACTGACTTTATTTATTTGAACCAAAGAATGTGTCCAAAATTTTTCGAAAAGAGTCTAAGAAAAAAGCCCTACGACTTTATTTATTAAACTATTATATTGGGTAAAGAAGTTCAACAACGAAAGCGTATCAATTTGCAAAGAATCGCCCAATTCAGTTTGTAAAGTCTTGACCGTTGGCCTATTGAATATTAAAACATCTGTTTCATATTTTAGAGGTCTTATTCTTCTGAAAAAACATTTGTCATCGTTTATGTTCCCGTTTTCCGTGTCTAATTCAAGTGCGTAAATTACACATGGACCCCCGATTTTGATCCTAAGTTCTGACCCTAGTTGTGACCCTGTTTTTTGTGGATGTCCCTTTGTCACCTTTTTGTGCCTTTTTACCGCCAAAATAAACATGCGTGTCACCGTTTAATGCCCGCCATTTGATACGGTGGATATATTATGGATACTTCTGAAGGTGCAATTAGATACTTTGTAACCTTTCACTTTTTGTATAACCGGACAATATAAAATTTTTACGTTTGATGGAATGTTTTGGGGTGACCTTAACTTCGCTAGGAAATTTTTACTTTTAAACTTACTGCATCAACCCGTCTTCACAAGCTAACGTTTTTTGGAGAGATCACAATATTACATAAGTGCATTTGTTTTTCCATCAGCGTTTTCTACGTCAGCCGTGAAGAAATTTTTATAATGATCAAAATATCCAACTATCACCGTCACCTGGACAAACCACAAAAAGATAAAAAATGGCTATGTCAAAAAATCGGTGGTCCGTTAGTTTGCAAGTAGAATATACTACTTTCAATTGCCAAGGTTGGAGGCAACCATTCAGAATTGAAGATGCTTAAGTTATGTTTCGTAATCGATTCAGAAGAGTCGGAAACTTCACCCCCTTTCTTCTCCTCTTATCCATAATTTTCCCTCCACCTTTTGGAAACCTCCCATTCCACTGCCTCAGGGCAGATGTGATTCTAATTATACGTTTTTCTGTAGTATATTTTTAAAGATTTTTGACTTGAAAACATCGTTTTGTAGCTGGCCCGTAGTATCTAAAATCAATAATACATTTTTAAAATTGTACTTTGAAATAGAATGAAAATTTAAATCATGACAAAAAAGTTGACGGAGATGGGTTATTGTTACTCGAACTAGATAAAAACACTATATTTGTCATACACTGAGTATATTTGTGTTGATTAATATATTCATGTTTTAGCGAGCCCTGAAAGGGTCCTGTCAGTGACTAAGTTGGCATCGCGTTTGGGTGCCACCCAGGCGTCGTGGGTTTAATTTCTCGGCTGGCTAAGTCCTCGTGAGAATTTCGAGAGAAAAGAAATAAGAAATGAGACAGTCAATATTATTTATATTGACACTTAAAACTTTAGAAAAGTAAGTACAAAGGTTTGTATTATTTAAGACAAGCTGATGTGTACCCGGCCTTGCACGGGATTTTTTGTTTTGGAATAAAGTTATGAATTCTTGCTTGTCATTAAGGTGCCATCATTGATTTGACAGCGAAAGTAACTATCTTAAAATATTTATTTCATTCCAAACGTTTATTTTTTCATAATATTTCTAAATCATAAAATTCTTAAGTATGTACCTACTTGTGTTTTCCATTTTGAAAATATTGTACACAAAAAAACCTTCTTCTTTTGAATATGTAATCAGAGTGTTATTTCTATGGGCTAACCTAAATAAAACATGGCGGGTTTAATGTTTTTTATACTAATTTTAAAACGTTATAGCAACAGTTTTACACATTGGATTTCATTCAAACTACTTTCTAAACCTTCCCGGCACTAATAAAAAATAATATGTGCTTTTTTTTAGCGAAACCGGTTGACTAATTTTCGAGAAAATCGAGGAGAATAAACAAAAAAAAAACAAACTTACATTGATTTTTATATATATAAGAAGATATAACATGAATGGTGCTATCACATGTTAAATGAAACTGAAAATGGTTAAAACAAAGAAAAACATTCAAATAAAATATATATATATATATATAATAATAAAATTGATATGATCTTACTACGACACTGAAAAGTTTTCTTTTTTTAACAAATAATTAGCCAAGAACTTTTATTATTATACTCATGATGCACGGTCACCCCACCGATTATGCAAAGAAAAATATATTCCTTTGTAAAGCTAAGTGTCGGACATTGTCCATTTTTATACCGTGTTTACACAAAGATTGGAAACACCAATAAATTACTTTTCTGAATTATTTAACTAGTACCAGAGGATTGTGCATTAATAATACGTTCATCTTCATTTGCCCAATTCACGCATTGTTAATATATTGTAAAATATGGATCATAAATACCAAGTTACATAAAGCGTTGAAGTCTGGTCGGCATACGAATTGAGTCAATTATCAGTTTTTGTTTCATTATTTGTCTAGGATTAATAGAGCAATAAAAGTCCGTGGGAATCACAACTGGACTCAACCGAATTTATCGTTATTTTCGTTGATCGGTCAATTTTAACGATGAACTTTTAACAGGTTCCTGTTATTGCTTTAAACGTTACTGCTGGGATAATAGTTATTAACTGGTGAGAAGTCCAGTAAATTGTTTTATGTCTAACGATAATATTTTGATTTAAAAAAAAAATGTTTCTCGTATGCTCATTTATTCCCCTTCTAGGAAAGTAATAACTTTATAAAACATAAAATACGAGTGTTGCAAGATAAAATGTACCATTTTTTAGTAGATTTGTACATATTTATAAATTAGAACGTGAAATCTATTAATGTTGTGGACACTGATAGGTACTTGACTATCTGTTTTTATTAAGTCGAAAAAAAGCTTTAAACGGTAAATTCTTGGTTATGAAGATTATATACAACTGCTTTTTGGAAATCATCGGTAGGTAATTGTTAAAATTACATTAAAAAAAACAAGACACGTCATTATATCTGTACGGCATTTTTCAAATGTTTTGATAATAAAAAGTGAATCTTTTATAAAGAAAAAAAAACTGTTACATTTTTGTTTCATAAATTTGTCAAGAGATGTCGCGAGTAGCCATCGAAAGCTTCGAAAAGCTCACACAACTAAACGGTGGGATTTAAAGGTATCCAAGCAAATTTTATAATCTTTTGCTTGCCGAACTCAATGAAAATACACATTTATATGAGAAGGAGTCTAAAAATAGTACAATTAAAATATATATATATAAATTATGACTTGAGATAAATGTTCATTTGGGGAGGGTTAAATAACACCTACACATAGGGTTAATTCTTATTTAGTGATTTTTACAATAAGCGATGTCGTTTTTAGTGATTGTAAATTTAATAAAATTGTTTTGGTATCTAATCTGATGAAATCTAATCGAAACATTATAAAACATATAATGAACTTTGTATTAATTGCCAATATACGGGTCTGCATTATTAACCGATTCCAAAAGTTTCAATTTTTTTTAAATTTAAATTATTAATTAGAAAGTTTCAAATAAAAATATTTATCTATTATTTTAAACTTTATAATAGCGAATTTTATATGAAGATAATTTGATTAGAAACAAAATATTATCAGTAATTAATTTATTACATTTTAAAGTCTGTTTTAACTTTAAAAAATATATCTATTTTTATTAAAAAATAATATTATATAATATAACAGATAATATGGAATGAACTGACGAATGACTTAAGAATGATCAAAGGACTGATCAAAGGAAAAGGGTTAAGTTAGGCTAACCGGTTAGTACTTACCTAAAGTCACTTATAGAATAAATAAGTAAAATTTTCACGCACCAGTGCGCAAATACATCGAGTTACAACTCTACACAGTCTGCGACATTGAAAATAACAAATGTGTACAAAATGTAAATATCTATGGAAAACTTCTTAAGCTTTTTAAGGTCAATTTTATAAATGTTCTCCAAATCCTAAAAATGAACAGTAAAATTAAAAATATTTCAAATAAAAACCAGCTCTTCTTTTGCCACCAATCTTCTAATAAATGTAATATCAATTAAAAAGAAGGACAAAATAGCAACTGTAAAAGTCACATTTGCGAAAGATTTAGAGAGCTTAAATTTTCTAATAAAACTGTTTTTTTTTTTTAAATTTAATGTTCATCAAATTTAACAATATTATTATTAATTTCTGCCAGTGTTTTTAGTTTTTATTATTGTGACAGCTGTTTCGGCGTTTAAAGCCATTTTCAAACTGTGGTTAATCCACTTTGTGACGACTTATTCATATGATTTTATTTACTCCCACTCCTTTTCAATTTGGACGGGTAATGATTTATTATGTAATAACCACAGTTGAAAATGGCCTTAAACGCCGAAACAGCTGTCACAGTAATTAAAACTAAAAATACTCTCAGAACTTAATAATAATGTTATTAAATTTGATTTACATCAAATTAAAAAAAAAATAATTAAATATAGTTCTACGAATTAAACACAAAAACAATTATTAATAAAATAAAACTGTATTTATCTGAAGAAACCTGCCAGGTAAGTATATTTTCTATATCTGTTTGTACATAATTAGATAGAGAATATGAAGTTATATTTGTAACGCGCCCTTGAGGTGATTTTTCACTAAAACGGCGCTATACAAATTATCCAATTATTATTATTATTATAGGTTTTATAGCTTTACGAAAAAATGCTCACATTGAGTTTAATTTAGTTATTATCTACACACAATGTATTATTGTAGGTATAAAATATAAGGATTTCGCTTACCTAGACCTGCAATATCTACTGTGTATTTATCCTCCCCTATACCATATTATAATGGTTTTACATTCTGTTACACAGGGGATCGGGCATTGGAAAAAAGTCCCCCCTCTGTTTTTTAAAGCAAACATTGGCAAACAGTTTGCGGATACCTTTAACTATATAATAATATGTTGGTACTTGTTACTTTGACAAGGATAGCACCTATTACCTATTTATATTATTAAATGGATAATAGGTTAAAAAAAAGGTTTCTCGCTGTTTTAGGTGAAAAATGTAATTATCAATATGTAATAACGAGTGCTTACATAGATAAAACGGTATTAAACTATTAAAATTAAATAATCTTATTCTGTATTTGTAAAAACGTAACATTAATCATTCGTGACGTCTTATCGATTTAAAAAAAAAAGTTATATTTTTGAACGCAATCTTCTATAAATTTTGACTCGAATTGAGCCCGCATCCTTTGTATTCAAATAGTCTGTGTCCACCACGTTATTATATCACGGAAGACATTATTTTAATCTGTCAAAATATAATTTGTTTACCTACCTACTAATACTTTTTCAGTCGGTGCAGTCTAAAGTAGAAATGGGTTTTGATTGAATATTTTTTTCATACTTGTAATAAATCTAATAATAATAATAATATTTATTTATTTATTTCAAACACGCATTATTTAACTCCAACATTTAAGAAAGCTTTGACTGCCCAACTAGGAACAAATCCCGTTTTAGAATAGTCAAATTGACAAGTTTAGTTCCTATTAAGAGCCATTATACAAATATAAAGGGAAAAGGGTAGTATTGACATATACTGGTAACATAATATGTATAGAAAAAAGTATAATAATTAAGTACAAAGAGATTACGATACTGGTAGGTGCTACGAGGAAATAATGGGTTTAAATTTAACTACAAAAAAAAGGTAATATTATTGAGTAATATTGATAAGATTGAGCTTCACTCAGCTTTATGAGCCGATGACGAAATTCTGGGATGCAAGCTGAAGAGGATGCAGAAATAGTTGATAATATATTAAATATATTTTATTCAGTAAGTAGAAAAAGTAACTTTAGGAAATTGTTTATAACCAAATGTTTGTCCTTTTTCCTTTCCTCGGTTAGGGTTTTTAATCCTGTTGAGATCTTTTCCCAAAGAGCACAAATAATGTAACATGAATTCAGTCAACTACATCATAATTCATAATTCGGATGTGTAAGTTCCACGAATTGATATAAACATTCCAGTATTTTCTGTGCATGCATGTCAATAAAGGGCATATCTTCAATGCTTTTTCTTTCTGCTTATGTGAGTATATGGCAGCACAAAAGTCCCACTTACTCCTGACTGTCCGAGCCAATCGGGGTATGTTGCGAGTTTGAATGAAGTTGGGAAGAGAAGGAAATGTGGTAGAGGAAGGTTGGAGAGTACCTGGCTCTTCAGATCTGGTCCCCAAACATAGCAAAAGTCATTTAATGTAATGTATTGATTGGTTATCTTTCTTACCAGACCGATACTACGAGAACATAAATATATACGAGTACAATTCCGAGAAAATACCTAAGTTCATATTCATATTTTAACGGGTTTAATGGGTACGGATTATTATCAAGAAGGCATATTTCAATCGCTCATTTTTAATACAGTATAATAATAATTTTTTTTAATGTGAACACCGCAAAAGGGTCCCAACAGCTCCCAATCGTCTAGAACCAGTTAGAGTGTGGCATCCCCAAATGGGGTATATTGTGAGGCTTAAGGTAATTGATTGGGGGGGGGAGGAAAACCTGGCTATTCACATCTGGTCACAAAACACGGCTAAAGCCATTTAAAGCAATATTTTGAGTGGTCTTTCACCGGAGCGATGCAGAGATTATCTTCCACTCTGCAACGTGTCCCAAATTTACTAAAAATTATTCTTAATTAATTAAAAGTTGTGAAACAATACTAATTAATTAAATAAAACTAACTTGCTTACGCCGGGATTGGAACCCGCGACATCGAGATTCGTAGTCCTTATCGAGAACCTAACCTTAACAGAACATAGCCTTATCCCTCGACAACGGAGGCCTAAACATCTATTCAAGAAACAAAACAAAAAAAAGTTAAGGCGAAACAATGCGCGATCACAGATAGCGCTAATTTAAATATTTTAGAAAAAACACCTCTCACGCGTAATGCTTTCAAATATTGAAATGAATTGTTTGTTGGCTGGAAATACACACGGAATATGAAATGGAATAAATTGCTACTGTAGATATTCTACTATTTACATAGTATTATTTACTTATTATTATTTACATATTACTATTTACTCGCTACTCAAATATGGTCATCCTATGATTCTGGCTAATTAGAGCACAGATACTTGGTGGTTATTTGGGTTAGAATAAAATTATTATTGTTGTAATCTATAAATATGCAGCCCAACTTAAAGATTTACAGTAGATTTTATAGTTGTTTATGGTTTGAATAACTTTGGCGTTATTTAAAAAAAAAAATAATATATCGTTTCACCAAAATTGTAAAGCCGCTCATCTCAACACATGACTGTTCTAGTGAGATGGGTGGCTAATGTTTTTGTTTTTAAATTTAAGGATAAATGAATAAATATTAATTTCAAGTCCTTCAATAAACTTATAAAAATACAACGTATTATTGTAAAACTAACACACAGTATGTTTATAAGTTTCTTGATGGACCTGGGCTTTAAACTTACAATAACAATTTATTTCATTTCACATTCCGTATGTACACCCGCTAACAAATAATTCATCACAATATTTAAAAGCGTTAATAACTAAAATTGTTTTAATATATATATAACTAGCTGATGTGTACCCGGCCTTACTCGGGTACAATAATTGATTTGACAGCGAAAGTAAATATCTCCAAATAAAGAAACATTCTTTGAAATATTTTATTTCATTCCAAACGTCTTTACTTTTTCACTTTTACCTACCTCTTTTTTTCCATTGTGAAAATATTCCATTAAAAAAAACCTTCTTCTTTTGAATGTGTGGCTAACTGGAGTGTTATATCTATGGGATAACCTAAATAAAACATGGCGGGTTTAATGTTTTTCATACTAATTTTAAAACGTTATAGCAACAGTTTTACTTATTGGATTTCTTTCAAACTACTTTCTAAACCTTCCCGGCACTAATAAAAACAAACTGTGCGAATTTGCTGAACTGCTATTTTCAGCGAAACCGGTCCAGTAGTTTTCGAGAACATCGAGGACAAGCAAACAAACTTACGTTGATTTTATATATATTTAGATTTACAGCCATCTGCGAGCGCGTATCACGTTTCATTTAACCTTAATGCTGCTTGCGGAGATTTCCATTTATGGCAAATTTTGACAGTATTACACATTACCCAAAAAACTGTTTTGGAATAAAATGTTCCTACCCTTATTAATATTAAACAAAACATATTTTTGTACTTTTTTATCTTTGGTCCTTTCGAGGCCCGACCCTCTGCCCTTCCAACGACAGCGAATTCTGGATGAAGGTATTTTTAAAAGCTTAATAAAGAGGAAGTGTAACATTGTTTCTTTATAATGCCATTTACGAGTACGCATCAACAATGGCCTGACAACATAATATTAATTTTAATATCTTTAATTTATGACTCGGCACGTTTAAACTTATCTTTTTAAGATGTAAAAAACCCTTTCACTAATTCTAAACAAATGTGAGGTGACGATTGACCAACTACATTGTTGCTACCTTCCAAGTTGGGCAATAAAATACGACTTTTTTATAGGTAGTAAAAGGGTTAACATGAACCAAAAAATAGTCATTGTTACGAACAAGTAGGTACCTTCTTAAAAGGAAATACGCTTATGACTATGGGAATAAACTTTTTTTGCTTTGAAGCTTCCTTTTTATGGCGACAGTTTTTTGGCGCCGCTTTATATACCTATTTTAGTCGAAAGTTAATAGTTAACAGCATTTTATTTTTAAGTTGGCATTGTAACGAAATGCCTAATGATTAGAAAAGACGATACAAATATACTTAACAATTTACCCGCAGAAAAAAAAAACGATTAAAACTAAACAATTAATAAATACATTGAAAACTATTTGTGTTAGATAATAAGGAAATATTATGTTATGCATGATTTATTGTTGTCGTTCATGTTTTTTTTAAATGTATTTTTTATGTCTTGAAGATATGTTTTTGAGTAAGATACTTGAGAAATATTTATGTTTTAAGTTTGTTGCGTATGTTTTTAACGTTTTTATTTTTATCTTATATACGAGAGATGGACTCGTAGACATATATACTCGTATATATTTTGTAACCTTGTCTGTAAATTTTGAGTTTGAATAACAAGCTCCCGTTAGAGAAACTACAAAAAAGTCGTTTATCGGGATTTTTTGCATTGTATTTTTTCTTTTGTATAATGTAAATAAAAAATAAAAAAAAATAATAAAAAAAAGATTACTGCGGTAAAACGTCATAAGTTTTATGGAATGTTTGAATTCTATCAAAGAAAGCAAAAAGAGAGGCAAAATGTTAGCAGACTGCCCCGGGATCCAGACGCTTATGCGTGTTAAAACCGTAGGCCGATTCGTTAATAAGTAGACTCGAAATAATGAAATACACTTATCAGGAGAATATTTGATATGTGAGTTGGTGGAAAAAGAAATGACACAATCATGTAAAATAATTACCGGAGAAGGGTCATGCCTAGAGACGACTTATGGATGAGAATGAAGCAATGAGTGCGTTCCTGGATAGTGTTGAATGGCATTTCAACCTATCTGCCTATAGGAGAAATAACGTGATGGTTAGTTAGTATATAGTAGAATTCCAAATATTTTTACAGTACTTGTTACCCATGACAAATTACGTGATTCCACTTTAAAAAAAGTGCATGCAAAATAATGTATACAAATATACGCATATTTTAAATATAGAATTATAATGTTTGCCTACTAAACTATATAATACGTATACTTAAATCAGAAAAGAGAGATTCTTGGTTGTGTATTGGTATTATGGATGGATAAAAAAATATTGTTATTTAATTTTTCAACGCATCACGTATTGACTTTTATTTATTTCTTTTATTTTAACTAACTATAACTATAAACTAATTAAATAACTATACTATCTATATCTATTAACTAACTAACTATACTAACTATAAACTAACTAACTGTACTAATTATAACTATAAACTAACTAACTATAACTAGAAACTAACTAACTGTACTAACTATAACTCTAAATTAACTAACTGTGGTATTTTTATTCACCTTTTTTCTGCCCTTCCGGAAAACATTTATTTTCTGACATTATTCTCCGAACATATCTTATGGAAATGGCAGCTGATTCGGAAACTAGCTGTGCTAGTGTAGAAATTATTCTCACATTCCTTTATTTTCCTATTGAAAGTATCTATAAAACGTCGTCTGTTTGGTTGGTCAATAACCATTGACCAGATGTCATTTTGGACTACCTTGACTTAATCATAATGCAACGACAATATTCAAGATTATGACAAACGTCGCTACGCACCCAGAATCCAAATATTATCGTTCCAAACAGTTCGAACCGGCTTGACACTTGCTGGCGATACTATCGGTGTGCACAAATACATTCAAACGTGCCCTCTTTAAAATAATTTGCCCGTACACAGGTACATAATCGCAAGACTAGATTTGAATAAGTCCATTTTAATTTTTTATCAACCCATTGAACTATTAATTTTTAAAAATTTCTATTTAATTGACTGAGTTTTGAGATACAAAACAACGTAATTGAGCTTGAGTAGTCTTATGATCTACAATACTTCTATATTAAAGTAAGTATGTCGAAATTATTTTATATTATCCGTCAGCTGGTTTGAGTGAGCTGTGTTCGAATTCTATTACAGCATACTGGAAGAAATAATGTAAACAAACGGGAATAGAAGTGAATAGGTACCGATTGACGCCTGGCTCTCCCACGACGCGGCCCGGTGTGACAAGACGCGTCGCGACGCCGGCGAATGCCACTGTCGCACAAACGACGCCGACGTCTCGTGTCAATAAACACAACTTGGAAACAAAACATGAAGTTGTGTTGATGGATAGATAAAATCATGCTGTCAATTGTTTATATGATGTTTTTAGTACGTACTGAGTTACAATGTTCACGTAATGTGTAAATTATGAAGGTACAATGCTAATACAAATATTAAAAATGTGCGTTATATTATGTATTTGGGTTAATGGTTGATTAGTTAGTTGCGAAAGCGCTCATTTAAGAACAAGTAAGAATTAGGTACTGATGATGAATGATTATTAAAAAATAATATATTTTCATTGACAACAAAAAAAATTAAATTATATACCAAAGTTAATTAGTCTCAAAACAATATCATTCAAAGCGTGATAGATACGTCCAATATCACCCCGGTGAAAGACCACCATTAAAAATCAAAACGTTGCTTGAAATGGATTTAGCCGTGTTTATTGACCCCATCTCCTTCCCTTCTCCACTTCTTTCAGCCTCACAACATACATCGATTACGGATGCCACGGTCCCACTGGCTCCGGCTAGTCGGGAGCAGTTGGGACTCTTATGCGGTACATTCACATAAAAAGTGAAATTCACCTTTCCTTTAGGCCTAAATCCATACTGTCAACTTCTTTTTTCCTCACTTCCCTAGTGTCAAAGTGACGATAAATTACATTAATTTATATATCTCAAAATACATCTCTATCTTATTCAATTGTCACATGTCCAGATAATTAGATAACTACTTCCCCTTCCGGCGGAATTCTGCGGAATCGGATTCGGATATATGGAAAGATAATTGCGATATATTTGGCTCGAGGGTCTCTCTATCAACCTTATTGTATTACGCAAGGATCCTCATTATCCCCGCTGTCTTCTGGAGAACGTCTTCTAATCGAATAACTCTCGGAACAACCCCCGGACAAAGGTGGGGAGTGATGAATCGCTTCGATTTTGTTTGATATAAACCCACGCAGCTACGAATTGGGCAAACATTTGACATGTTAAACGTAAAAAAATGTTTTTTGTAAAGTGGTTTAAAATTTCCTTTACATAAAAAAAACTAACACACTAAAATAGAAAACTTAGAAACCTCAGCTCTTAAACGACATTTAATGTTAAATATGAAAGTATCAAAAAGTTTATCTCTTCTTTTAGACCACGACAAACAACAGTTTTTTGTTGTTATTTAAATGTATTATATGATGTAAGATTTATTACATATGTAGACAAATAGCTTATTTTATATTACCATGGACCGAAATAGATTACCTGTTATAACACAGCCCAAGCTAGCGTAGAAAGTAGCGAACGTATTTACCTATAAATTCCATGAATATATAACATTATTAGTGAAACTAACTAATATTTGTACAGAACGTCAAAATGTTATAACCATACCTCATATCATGATATGCTTACCCAACACCTCTGTTTTGCTATGTGGTATACATAGTAGATCGTTGTGCCACCCCTAGAAGTAGTTGTTTGGTATACAGAACTTATGGCACTCTAGGAGGTATGGAATTTCTATTAAATTATGTATGATTTTGTACGCTGTTCCTACAAGATTTTTTTAAATACCACCCAACATTTCCATAAATCCTTTAAATATCCATAAAAAGTGATCCCCAACAGTACGTTTTTCCATTTTGTAAATGTATTTGGTTTTGTATCTCTTTTTTTTACGCCAGTGAAAATTATCCATCCGTAAATCCACTTAATTTACTAGACAAAATTGGTCAAATCTGCGATAAATTAACTCAACTGAAGTACATTTTCCCCGCATTTTTACAGCGCATTGTGTATTTTTCACGTCATTATCATTGTCATCTACCGCAGGGTGCTAAAACTTCAAATGCCACAAAGGGCGTCAGAAATATTTGACACAGATTTATCCGACATTGTCAAGGGTGCAAGTATTTGCCAAATAATAGATTTTACCCCAAAACGCCGTAAAGTCATTGAAATAAATAGAGTTTACCCCAAAGCGGAAAAAAAACACGATTGAAAATGTATTGGCGACACTTGAACAAAAAATAGGGGAAGATTTTTGATAGAAGCATTTTTAATGACACGTTTTTGACATGACATTGTGACGCCTGACCTCTGGTTAATAAACCATTTTGTTGAAAGGATGTGTGAACATTTACCACCGAGTTTTTCATTTTTTACCCGTTTTTTGAGATCATTAATTTCCCATAATGTGTAGGGTATTTTTTGTTTCGTTGAATTCTTTTGTGGTTTTTTAGTGTTTTTTTTTGCGTCGGTGTTTGAAGTATTGAACCGTTGTTAGTTATTTAAACTCCTTGTTAAATGCCGTTAAGTTTTTAACTACTAGTTTAATAGAGGTTGATAAGCAGTAGCCAGTGAGACTATGGCATCACAAATTGGGGAATGTTGTGAGGATGAAGGAATTGGGAGGGGGAAGGAGAAGGGGAGGAAGAAGGTGAGGAAATACTTGCATATTCAGATCTGGTCACCAAACACGGCTAAAAGCCATTTCAAGCAACGTTTCAATTCTGAATGGTGGTCTTTCATCAGGGCGATACTGAGAGTGTTTTCCACTCTGGAACGTGCGCAAATTTACTATATATTATTTTTCAATTAATTAATTGTGAAACACATGTTAATTAAATAAAATTTACTTGCGCACGCCGGAATTTGAACCCGCGACCTTCGGATTCGTTGTCGAGAGCCATAACCCTCGACCATGGAGGCCGTCCTACCGATAAACTGTGATAAATAAGTGAGTTTTTGATCATTTTCGTGGTCTTGCATGTCATATATGTAAAAACAATAATACATTAGATAGAGTATATGTAACATATTTTAAGGGTCATCATAGTGAGAGACCACACGAAATCAGCGATTATTCGTAAAAATTATTGGACATGGTCAATATTTCTGTTTTTAGTATTTTTGTAGCAACCCTCCCCCTATGTTTTTTTTTCTTTTTGAGCAACTGGATAAAGAACCGGTTCCACGTCGGTCTCCAATAACTGGAACCGCAGTGACAGCCTATTTCAGGTATCAACCATCTCTAAAAATTATTTGTGTCTTTTTGATTTTATGGGAATGGTATACATTATTGTTATGTCCTGGTATTACGAAGATAAATGCAAGTAGAAAATGAGTAAAAAAGTTCAAATAACTAGAGCTTTTATGACTTATCATGTGAGGGTTTCTGACATAAAGCATCTTTTGGAGACCACACTAGGTTAGGTGTTCCTCCATGTTGGATAAAGTTTAGAAAAAATTTCTAAGATTTCTTTATCTAACTGAGTATTGCTACTACCCTCCTGGCTTTCCCTTGGGTATGCTCGGAATGAACCATCTGCGGATCAGAATTTTTTTGACACATTTCTTCAGACTGATTCGTGGATGGTTTGAAAACTCGGCTATGATGGGGAGTATTAATTTCCATATTCCTGATGGTTATCTCCGTCACCGGCAGCATAGACTGTTGACAGTTTTATCTCTCAACTTGCAGAGGAATAACTTGCCAGTGGTCATGCGGTGGGGAGGCAAAAATCTCTTTGTTGAATAGAATCAATTCCGATATTGACATACTAAGCACCAACGAATTTGCTTTTAAACAGCAAGCTTTGTTGCTGCTAGTATAAAATGTACCGAAATTTTTAATTTGATTTTTTACACCACGTTAAAAACGCATTAAATTGAAAACTTAAACTTAAATAACTTAACTTAAATAGCGATCTTAAAAAGCAAGTGAAAAACTAGGCCTATATGATGTGTTTTAGATCGATATGTATCTGAACTTCGCAAGAGGCTATATCACCCATTGATAGTTGAATCATTAATAATAAATGTTTTATCTCACCATTTGAAGATGACATATGGCAAGCATTACAGATATTTATTACACTCTACGAATGCCACAGCTTTTACATAAATTAATGCATGTATTGCAGCTTCGCTAAACACTGCGTGACCATCGACAGTACAAGTCGTGACACGAGGAATATGATTTTCAATCATGGCTACACCATACATTAAAATAATACCGGTTTATGTTTCACCCTTTCAAATGTTGCCAAGTCATCCTTAATGGAATATTATTACTACCTCACCGTACCCCCATGAAACAATGACTTAATGATAGTAATTATTATTGTACATTCCATGGCTATGTCCCATCTCTGGAGGTAAGGAGGCACTTTAACTAATTACTTCAGAATCGCAATGTAAAGTACCAACATATATAACTTGTGGAGGGACTACTTCTGTAGGTATGGTGTGGATTTATAGGATCTCGTATTTATAAAAAAACATTGTAGATATTACACAATTAAAAAATATCTTCAAAACTACTGCTTTATCGAACAGTTTTAGTTAATCCAGTCGATTATTACTATTTTGCAGAAACTATAAAAGTTGAGTAGGCAAATACAGGTGAATAACATGTTTCTTTTACTTTATACTTTGACATAAGATTACAGAATCAGAGAAATATCAATAATCTAAACAAAACATTATATATTAAACAAAATATATTTCATGTTACACTGCACAAGAATTATTCCTCTACATTCCGAAAACAGTGGAACTATGTAATATTGGAGGGAAATGAGAAGGGGATATTCAATAGTATCTGGCTGGTTACTAAACTTATATAAATCCATTAGAATCAATGTTTAGAATTAGAATGTAAAAGATTTTGTAGCATAAAGGGGGAATATGCTAAATTGTTCTTGCTGATTGGTCTATTCTACTAAGTAATGATTTTTTATAAAAAACAGTTTGTGAAAACATGATTTATGTTAACATTAGCCCCAATTTGATTATTTACTAGGCATTTGTATTGAGCAAGAAAAATATGAACAATCCCTTAACAGACGATCTTACAACCGTGTGTTGACTCTAGCAGATATTTCACAATGTATTTTCTACAATTTCGATGAATACTGTATGTCTTTTATTGTCCATATATTTTATTTAAAAAATTGTTTTATCAGAAAACAAAGCTTAAGAATCCATGCCCAGCCCCCTATCACTTAAATTGTTTGTTTTTCAGGACAGTTAATTTCGATACATGCGACCACTCGAACAGTTATTAATGGTGGAAAGAGTTCGTCATATTCTCCGCAGTATTTAATTTTGCACAGCCCATTATGTTTAATGATTACGACAAGAGTTTAGGGAGGAAAAAAAGTGATTATTTCTAATCTAAAATGTACCATATTTTTTTAATCGCCTTATTTGGGGCCTACTCGTATATTGTTATGTTTTCCTGATTTTTTTTTTTAATACACAGAAGGGATTTTAAATTTAATAACGTAATTTTTACTAGAAGCAACTATTCGATTTCTGAAGCACTTTTATTATTGAACAATTGAAAAATATGGAGCAAACAAATTTTCTATGATGTTTTATTTTTCGAGGGTCAAATTGCGATGGGAATAACTGTGAGCTAAAATTAATGTCGATGACCTAGAAACTTGAAACATAAACGCAATGGAACACATTTTAGGACTAGAGAGCTCGTCGTTCGTGAGATTTTGTTGATTCAGAATTTGAAAATAACTTATTATAAATTTAGATTTCATGAAGAAAAAAATTACTGGATTCATTAGATTATTTGATCAATACCATAGAAATACAAGAAAATAATAATAATAAAAATCCCTGAAGAAGGAATGTTGATTCCGAAACCGGTAGGAAAAATGCTCAAAATAATGGGCGTTACACTAATTTATTACTGTGTTTTTTGTTTTTTTTTTAACATATAAGTTTTAATTATAATTATTTATGTACTTCCAACCAGTATCTACTCAATAAGTAAGTCCATGCGTGCGGTCACTGCTCAGTGACAATAGTAATTGAATATTATGTCTGGGCGGTACTCCATTACACGACACATCGGTAACATCTGCTAAATTGTTTTATTGATTCATTTTTATTGAATAGGTTGTCCTCTGTACTCGTAATACTGTTGAGAATACAGTTGTATTTCGTAACTTAACTTACTGTACATAGCGCAACATTTCTGTTATTTGGTTGTAAAAATAAAAATAAAATTGTAAATCTTAAATAGCATGGATTAAATCAAATTAAATTATGCAATGGCGGTTAGATTTGTAGGTTTGGAAAGTTAATTCCTGGTCAGATTTGAATATTGTCATTGTGTTTAAATCTGCTAAAAATATCACAATTGCAATTAGTATAATCTCTTTTTTTATATGAATACCGCACAAGAGTCCCAACTGCTCCCAAACCTATAACACCCCTGAGACTATGGATCCCCGATTGGGGAATTTTGTGAAGCTGAAGGTATTGGTGAGGGGAAGGAGAAGGGGAATATGTAGGTGGGGAATACCTGGCTATTAAGATCTGGTCACCAAACACGGCTAAAAGCCATTTCAAACAAAGTTTCAATTCTGAATGGTGGTCTTTTACCAGCGCGATACTGAGAGTATTTTCCCCTCTGGAACGTGCGCAAATATACTATATATTATTTTTAAATGAACTAACTGTGAAACAGCATAAATTAATTAAATTAAATTAACTTGCGCACGCCGGGATTTGAACCCGCGACCTTCGGATTCGTAGTCGAGAGCCTTACCCCTCGACTAGGATGCCGTCTACTTACAATTGAAAATATCAGGAATGTTTTTCATCCAGAGCATTGTTATCGGAATTTTAATCAACGACTTATAGATCTTACTGCATTTTTACAATGGCGATAATAAATCATTCAGTTTTGTACAAAATGAACACTAATTATAAATATACATTTCTAATTATAAATTTGTCAATTCATGGTGGAATTCCATTTTAATATTTATTTCAGATCGGATCGGTTTCACCTTATCACGAGCATCTTAAGACTGGTACAATTTAAAATAAATCTACAATATATATAGCATTTGTACACATTGTAATCCGCAAAGCAACCCGAAAGTAGTTTCAAATATAATTGTAAAGCCGTTCCGTCAGCAATAAAACCAAAAATTCTCGCTCATAAACGTGCAATATTAGAAAAACCAATTGAATTCATTCGTGACATAAATGGTATATATATACCGTAGATTTAGATTAAATTGTACCAGTTTGAAGATGCCCTTAATAGGATGAAACTAGTCCGGTCTGAAACAAACAAATGGAAGATAGTTACAAAGGTTTTTTAATGAAATAAATCATATTAACGTCAAACAATTATATAATGTACGTACATAAGTCAGAAAAATAGATGTGTAAATTGGAACAGTAAATTGCAACTCGTAGTTCAACATACTCGAAAATGTTTTTCTCGGCGAAATAAATATGGCAAAAAACATTTAAAAAATGGAAGTATCAGGGAAACATACAATTACCGCCATTTCATTATCCTGCGCTTCGGAAGCCCTCTTCGGGTGACATTTTCACGCTCGGCCGGTCACGTGATAGACCAGCAATCATCTCGTGCACACGTGACTTATTAGTGCCGATTAATTTTATACCGCTGCCTTCCCGTAGCCTGCCCCTGCGGGGAGAGCCGGTCTTCAGGGGTGGATTGGTTATTTTACTGATAGAATTTGACGGTACGCCCCATGTCTGTCGTAATATTTCACGATCGTAATTCTTCTTTCATCGCTTTACTATCTTTTCGGGATATTGCCCGACTTCTTATTTTTATTTTGTATGAATTCATCCCTCCCACTGCGGTGCAAAGCGATGGGTCGAGCGTCCGGCTGGAGAGGTCAAATGTCTTCCTCAACTTGTCTCTCCCGATCCGGTCCGCCAGGCAGTTGATGGCAGACGCATCCACCGCCAAGTCCTGGATAAACCTCACCCCATGAACCCGCCACTTTTGCTAAGTCACAAAACATAGCGTACCATTTGGAGTGACCTATGGCAGAGGTGTTGGTTACCCAATGAACGGTTCACGGGGCCCTTTTATTAACCTTGTTCATTACTCATCAAAGATTCTTATCGGATCTCTTCATTAATTATTGGGTTGCACGTGGTTTTACTACACATACGCTAAAGGGATCTCTTTTCTACTGCATTCGTCCTTCTCCTGACAGTGCTTTACTGCAAGACTTAATTGTTTACTTAGGTTCGATTCACATATACCGGCACCGCCAGTGCAGACACGTACAGTGGAAGTCATAACAAAATTAGTTGCTTACATTATCTATGAACACATTCATGCACGGTGCAATGTCAATAACCCCTTCTGTGCCGTGCCTGCCACTGTACGTGTATGCACTGCACGGTGCCGGAAGATGTGAATAGACTTAGGTTATCCATGTCAGACGAAACGTAGCACCATTAGAGACAATTATTATAAACGTATATCTATCAACCAGATGCACATAAACTGATCATACGTTTTTATTACTGACTGAAATGAAAGATTACAATGTTTTCTGAGATTTTCATGGAGTCCTTGAAAATTTGGCTGTATGAGTATATCTAAAATATGGAAATCGACTTTTTTCATAATTTCCACACATGCACACATGTAAGGCTATGTTCGATAGTAGAAACGGTACCCAGACAATTCGACATGCTTTGTAAAAGTAATACATGAATAATGATTAAAAAAAACTTGGCCAGGTTAAGTTAGAGTTATTATTCAGAGTTGTTCAACCTTTCAGAAAAATTTAAAATTATCCTAATGTACTGATTTTTTTCCAAAACACTTGTAGAGACTTATTCAATATTATCATCATTACAATAAAGTTTGAAAAAAATATTATTATTTGTTAAAAATATGCGTTTTTCTATTTTTATTGCGATTTTACTTATCGTTGGTGAATGTATTGGCAATCCCACTAGGCGCAACGCCTGTGCTGGGATGACAATTTACAATATGGCAATCTACAATAAGGCTGTCGCTGAGGTACGGTCAAACTGCACGGACTGTCGACGGAGTCAGTGAAAGTTATGCATTTTAACGCCTTTCGGCAATTGCATAGTATAACAAAAATTACAAAACATAGACTATATTGTGAAAAATATGTAAGCAATAAAGAACCCTCATGGGCGTGTATAATTACAAAGTAAAATTTTTAAAAAATATATCTGAAAACAAAGGTAGTATGTGTGAACGATGTTGGCGACACTTTTATGCGCGCGGTTTCATACTAATAACGATTCGTACCCATCTCTATTGTTTTTTTTTATCTATTGGATTGTGTTTTGCATCTTTGGGTTTTCATTTGTGTAAATATTGCGTGTAAGTCCGTCCCTGTCTCTGCTTACCCCGCCGGGGAGGTGCCGGCCGGTCTTGTATTGACGGAGACACGAGCCCCATAGGACGCTCCAGTGCGTCTGTTATGATTATTTTCTGATATCTGTTTGACGAGACGACATCTGTTTATTGGGGACGAACTATCGAAGAGTGCGTCACGATGATTTGATGACAAAAGTATACAGTGTTTGGTAATGATTTTTATTTGATAGACTAAAGATACCTTCATTTTTTTTTTGTGGTAATGTACTTAGGTACCTATCGAACCGATGTTGTATTTTTACGAACCTATTACCATTCTCACTAGTCCACAAAGCCGCACTACTGCAGCTGGTATGCACAAATTTTCTACATTGGAATGTATTTTTGTTTATCATTTCAATGGCCCAGAATTAATCTGCAACATGTCAAAAGCTGTGGTTTTGAGATAATCAACATTTTAATATTCGCTTATCAAAACATACTCGTATATGCAAAAATATCTAATTTTATTAGTTTTAATTGTTCTTTCTATTCGAAATTAAAGTACATAGGACAATTTTCTGTTTTAAAAGAAAACAATTGGATTTGTCTAAAACTGGGTACATTTGATTCTTTGAAGATTTCCTAACTAATTTTTTGGCTCTCAAGAAACCAAACATTTTTTATTGATTCTGTTTCTATTTAAAACAGGGAAGAGCTTTTGGCGAATACCACACGTACACGAACATTACACAAGTGAACATGATAAATTGTATACAAATACATTTAAGACTGAAAGTGGTAAAAGAAGCCTAGGCCATGAGGATGTATATATACGCATATAATCTCCTTCCCGATAGCCTGAAAATGAAGAATCGAGTAAAAACATTTTTAAAAAACTATTCAAACTCAAAATAATGTATGTATGTATAATGTAAGTATGTATAATAAAAAAATAATAAAATATAAGATAGGAATTATATGTAAGATTTATTAATAATATAAGTAATAAAATAAGATAAGAATAATACACATATGTATATAGTTAAGTACAATAATATGTATGCAGTTAAGTAAAATAATATCTGTGTACTTAAGTAAAATAATATGCATGTGGTAAAGAAAAATAATATGTATCTAGTTAAGTAAAATAATATATATGTAGTTAAGAAAAATAATATGTATGTAGTAGTTAAGTAAAATAATATATATGTAGTTAAGAAAAAATAATATGTATGTAGTTAAGTAAAATAATATGTATGTAGTTAAGCAAAATAATATGTATGTAGATAAGTAAAACAATATGTATGTAATTAAGTTAAAAAGGTGAAATAATTATGCATTTCTATTGTGCTAATAAATTAAAAAAAAATAGTATTATTCAATTTATTGGAATAACTTATCGAATTTTAAAAACCTCTGTGTAATAGTTAGTCATTAAAGTAGATAATATTAACAAGTCTCAATGAAACATGAAACAGAAAACGAAATAAAAAGGTATATAGTTTTTTAAATGTCCCATATAAATAAAAATCGGATTGGTATTATACCCGAGACACTATCTAGGTTACAAACATATTCGGGTAGAGCTTTGCAATCACATAAAAGATAGCAGCCAAAAACCTTGAATTAATTGAGGATAATATTGATAATTCTTAAAAAATTGATATATGAGATCTGGGTTCAAGTCCCAGTTGTAAGCGTAACTTTTTTATTTTCTCTGTTTTTTTTTTGTTTCATGGTTCATTGAGATTTGTTAATATTTTCTTCTCAAAAAAATTTTTTTTGCGTTTTATCTGGAAAATTTATATTTTTACCCATTGTAAAATTGATTGCAAACTAATTAATACAAGTACGAAACCATAACAGCGAGGTAATTAATTTTCTTAAAACATTTCTAAATTGGTTCTCTTTTGACCTTTTGGTGCTGATAACATCTAATAACGTCCCAACCTCTATTAATTAATTCGAAATGCAACATTGATTTTCGTAAGAACTTTTGCGACAGATTATCCTGACCACTTTAATCATCCGGCGACCCTCCGTTGTACCTTGTGTCTGACAAGCATCACATATTAAAGACGTTGAGTGGACACGGGATCAGTACGAGTTAACCCCCTCGGTCCCGGCCCGCGCACGCACCGCGTATCATCCGCGCGACAGGCCACGCGCCCGTCAAACTCGCCCCCGCACGTAAAGGGTACAGGCAACTTCAGAATGCTTCTTGTTTCAGCTATAATGCTGTACTCTTGGTATTTTACTTTATATGTATAACATGGACATACCCATGTCAAACCTTATTTTCTTTATCATACATTCAATGATACAGTCCTACTTTATTATAAGCATATAATATTGTGATGTGTACTTATGAACTAAATGTTTATTTATAACTTTTTAAAGAAAAAAAAAACTATTTATTCAGGGTTATTATTTATGCTTTTTGTTTGAAAATTTTTATTCACTATGTACTTTTGTTACTTGCATTCATTTGCTACCGGTTTCGACACATCCGTGTCATTGTAGCGTTCTTAAAAACAAGTACAGAAACAATTAGTCACCATTAGGTGAGGGTAATAGGAGTGGTGATTTGGAGGGGGGAGGGGGTGGTTAGTTTAAATTTAAATTTGTTTTTTTCTTTATTGAAGCTATGGCCTGTCTCTAATTCTCTAATAAATGATTAGCAAACTCGGTATAGTTATTATTTCGTAAACAGAGTTCATGCTCTCTGATTCTAGTATTAAAATTTCAATTTGATTTAGGTTAGTTTCTTTTAAACTTTTCAAACGAAATGTCGAGAAATTGTTACATAGTTAATGCTCAAGAAATACAAAAAAAAAGTGGTTATGATGTTCAACCAACTAGATCCTCTAGGTAGCATGCTTTAAGGAAAAAATATGTTTTCCATGCAAGCATTAACTTAAATGCTTATGCGACATAACTTATTACCCTAACTTTAAACATACATTTTGTAATCAACAAATACAGTGAAGACATACAAAAAATATTGGATCGGTTATGAAATAATTTAATTTGTTTTAATCAAACTTAAAATTAAATATTTGCAACAAAGTTTCCAAAATTTATTGTGTTAACTTATTGAAGTTTATGTACCTAATTGTAATATTTAATAATTAGAGAAGATAAAATTACAAATCTCAACGAAACATGAAACAACACAGAAAATAAATTTTAAAAAAATTATAGAAAAAGTCAATAGATGACCTACATAAATAAAAATGGGATAGGTATATCCGAGACACTGTCTTGTTTAAAAATATATTTGCTTAAAACTTTGCAATCGTGCAAAAAGATTGCAGCTAAAAATATATGGGAATAAAAAGAGGATACCATTGATAATGCTTAAATTAAAGTACGAGTTTTATAGTAATCAGATCTCAATAGCTCAATTGGTAGAGAAGCCAGTCCCCCCAATACTAAAGCATCTGGGTTCGAGTCGCAGTTGTTACCGTTACCGTTTTTTTATTCTGTTTCATGTTTCATCGAGATTTGTTAATATTATCTTCTCCGATGATCAAAAATAAATATATAATATATATAATAAAATATTAGTATCGGTTTGAGGTTATACAACCATTCGGTGCTGGAAAGTTGATTGAAATGGCTTTAGCTGTATGAAGAAACAAGAAACAATGTTAATACGCATATAGGTACTGTCCAATTCTCATCGTCCTTTTTCTACCTCCCCATTTCCTCAAGCCTCGTGAAAAAAAATTGTATATACCATTAAAAAAAAAATATATATATATATATTTATAAATTAAATAAAAACATACATGACATTATTATTTTTAGTAGTCTATATATTTCTGATGAAGAAAGCATTGCTTTTAAAACATGTAGATATCTTGGTATATTAATAAAGTGGTGAATACAAATCATATTTTTTAATTAATTTATTAATAATGACGCCACAAAGTGAATACCAAATGTTTGAAGAAAATAATAAATTATTTGCTTTATTTCAGTTTTATTTCAATATTTGTTTTAATTGCGTCATTTACTGGATGCGGTTTAATTAATTTCAGCTTGGCAAAGGAGATAAGAAATACTTAAACCCATTGACTGAGTTCATAAGGCAAAATTTAGAGTTAAGACCAGCAATAAGTAATAGCTTCCGCAGTACAAGTTTGAACAAGATTAGCATGTGAACGAAACACGCCAACACACCTAATTAACTTTTATTTCATGCTCTTCATCTTATCTGAATTTCGCATTTAAGTTAATAGTTTTTTTCAAGTTCGTTCATGTTTACATTACAGTGTTAAATTAATATTATTAATTAAGTTAATTGGTTTAGAACATATTCTTTATTATTATGATTATTCTTTTAATTTAAAATTTTGTTTCCTAAAAATAAAAATAAAATACTTTGTAGAAACACCTGTTTCCTGGAACAAAATTTATATATCAACAAATTCGATAAATATTAATTGGCACTCTATACCAAACTGAAAGAATTTTTTAAGGAAGTAAATTTTATTATTTTAATTTTTTATTTAGAGAAAACAAAAATTCAATGGGTATAAACATTAATCTAGTAAAAATAGAAAAATTAATAAATTAATAATTCAATAATCGCAATAAGTGTATATAATAAATAGTATCATATAAAATTGGAATTAAATATTAGTATTATATATGTTCAGAGTACCCCAAATACAATTATTTAGATGACTGTAACGTATCATTACGAATATCAAATTATCTGGTGATACTTTATTCTACAGGTTTATACTAGATTTCGTGAACTAAAATTTATTTTACTTGAATAAATTTTTGTATACCTCAGTTATAACATTATATGAAAGAAGAGATTCAACAAGAGCATAACTTTGTCCAATATATTTCTTAGGGTCTTGAAGATATAGATAACAGATACTTATAGGTATTTTAATTAATTTTAAGAGAAAACAAAAATTCAATGGGTCATAGAACACAGTCTAGACCAAAGAACGGAACGAAAACGGAACGAAAAGAACGGAATTAGCAATCGAGATCGTATTATTATGTAGGTACTTCAATATATTTATTATTCATGTTTAGAGTTCCCAAAACAATTAGTTTAATGACTATAACGTAACAAAATAAAATAATATGGTGATACTTTAGGTTTTAGGTACTTAACTAATAAACTAACCATCACGCCGTTTCCCCAGAAGGCTGGGCAGAAAGGACGGACCGCCAAATAACTCGATCTTGGCATACACTTCTTGTTTCATTCACATTCATACATCACCTCATACATTCTCTTCTATTGTTCCGACTTCTGACATAACCCGACTCAAGTATTTGTTTCACTTGATCCTGCAATGTCTCCATCGGGCGTCCCCGGCTTCTTCTTCCATTAATGTTTGCGTCATATATTCATCATACACTCCTTTCTTTGTTCATTCGCTCTACATTCTAAAACCATCTCAATAGGTACTTGGATTTTTAATTTTTTGTATGGTGTTATTAGGAAATGAAACATAGAACTCCTCTGTGACTTTAGGCACATATCACTCCTTTCGGAGGATTACCTAAATTTTTTTGTAATTAAATTTGTGTTTTCCCGTTGCATTTTAATGAGAGAATTTATGATGTCCTACTGGGCCAGCGTAGAATATTTCAGAATGTGTAATGATTATCTTTTTTATCAGAAAAATGCTTGTGTTATTATGGGGAATGTAAACCTTCGTACACTTTAACTCATTTAATACTAGTCGAATGGATTTTTGCAGGGTTTATAGTTTTTTATGTGAGTATGAGCTGCGTATCCCCGAATGGGTGCAGCGTGTGTTAAGCCCGGCCTTATTTATGGTCGTCTTGTAGATGCGTAGTTTATTGTCTGATGATAATCGACTATTTCTACCTATTGTCATATGACGTTGAATATTATTCTAGCACTTCATCTCTTCCCAGAGTAATGCACGAGAAAGAGATCCGCAGGTTTAGTAAGCTGAATTTCATAACCATAAAAAAATAGTGAAAAAAAATGTTAAAAAAAGTATACTATATCAAGGAAATATTCGAACATTCAAGAAGAAGCAAGAAGTCATAAGGAGAAGCAAGAAGAGGGGAAAAGGTAGCATTAAAAAACTAGAATAGACAATAAGACGTAATAAGAGGCTACAAGAGAATAGAAGAGCCAAGAAGAGCAAGAAAGGCCACATTGCAAGTAGATATACTTAGAGCCCAGGATAACCAAGAAGAAGGAAGAAGTGGCCAGAAGAACTAAAAAGATCCAAGAAGAGGCGAGAAGAGAAGAAAATAAAAGACTACGACCGAAGCATGAGGCAAGAAGAAACAGAAAACTAGATGAAGCGGGAAGCGAGAAACGAAAACCAATGCTCAAACAATTCCTCTATTCCTACTTCTACCTATCATAAATTCCAAAATTGACTTATTAGGTTGCCATGTATATCGGTTGATTTAACTCTAACCTCCTTCCTATCAACATAGTTCCAAGTCCAAACAAAACAGAGTCCCCTGGTGTACCGGTCGCTCCGGGACAGGAGTGCTCCTGTCTGGGGTGATACAATCGTATAGTAACGTATCGTATTAAGGAAATATATTATGGCCACTGGATAAAATATGCAAATTATTACGAACATGGAAAAAATCAACAACGCAAAAATTGTAAATCGGTTATGTATCGACTTATCCAGTCCGATAGTAAAATCTAAGAAGAAGAAAATGGTGAAATAAACGTTATTACAAGTTTAAAGATTGCAACATTTTTCATCTTCTTCAACCCTTAAAAAATTGTGTTTTTATTGAAACAGTGTTCAAATATACTTATTCATAGATCACACACGCAATGTGGCAGGTACAACAATATGTAGTATGCATAAAATATACCTAGTCAAATTTTGTCTTTTACCAAAATGCCAAATCGTTATTAAACCTGTCACTGTTATTTGAATATCGCATTCCCAGACACAAAAAAATACAATTACAAAATCATCCCCTAAAATCCACCATAAAGCCCGCAACCGCGATACGACGCCATAAATGTCTGCCAAATCTTTTAATTTCGACGACACCCTCGTCCGTTTGTAATTTTTTACATCCACTTTGAGATTTTTTCATCCCTTAACAAGCCCCGTAAATATAATAAGTAACAGCACAGGGGGGGTTTTGTTGGAGCTAAGGGTAGGGGGTAGTTGTGTGAGAAGGTTTAAGGTGATATAAAAGAAAATTAAACTTATCAAGAATTATTTACATCTGAACTCAGGGGTTCTCAAACATAAAAAAATAGAATCCGAACTATATATGCCTTTCATCAAAGGGTATAAATAAGCTGTCATATCGTTTGTGCTTATGTATTAACAAATTCTAGCCCGTTTTGATACTTACAATACATTTTGATCATAACCTTATCTGCTATATAAAACGGGACATTTTGCTGTCTAAAGCAGGAAAAACTGTATCCCGCATCTTTTAATTTGTACAGCTTTTCTCTGTGTTTTCTAGGTCTACGCAACTGTTTCCAGTTCATAAATAAGTTTCAATTTGGAACTTGAAATATAAATTTAACTGTGAAAAATCATGAACAACGCTCCATTGTTTCTTCTATATTTCCTCATAATTCAATCTGAACAAAAATATTTCCTTAAAAGAGTTTTAAAATTTATAGGATCAATGTAAATTATTAACCAAGTTTACATACTACAAACTCATTATAAATATCGACAATCATTACGTTATGAAATTGTTAACGAATTAATATTTGCGTACACCAAATTAGAGTTTTGGGTAAACACAAATATTTTTAATCCACCATTTTTCTGTTATAAATTATAATTAAAAACTAGAATCTCAACGCCGTAAATAACTAAGTAACGCCGAGAAACCATGGTTCACGAAAGTAATACAAGAAAAAAATCAAATAAATACTTCAATAAAATTATAATTAATGTGTGGTGTCGTTATTATTTTTAATCTTTTTTTTACAGTAACTCCTCTTTAGGGATACTTTAGAGGATAGGAGGGAGAATAAAATTAATAAGAAATATTTTGTGTACACCACTGTTTAATATATAAATGTCAATTCAATGTAAATTATTAACCAAGTTTAAGGGAATTTTTTTACAAACTCATTATAAATATCGACAATCATTACGTTATGAAATTGTTAACGAATTAATATTTGCGTACACCAAATTAGAGTTTTGGGTAAACACAAATATTTTTAATCCACCATTTTTCTGTTATAAATTATAATTAAAAACTAGAATCTTAAGTAACGCCGAGAAACCATGGTTCACGAAAGTAATACAAGAAAAAAATCAAATAAATACTTCAATAAAATTATAATTAATGTGTGGTGTCGTTATTATTTTTAATCTTTTTTTTACAGTAACTCCTCTTTAGGGATACTTTAGAGGATAGGAGGGAGAATAAAATTAATAAGAAATATTTTGTGTACACCACTGTTTAATATATAAATGTCAACATGTTTCGGAAGTAAGGGAATTTTTTTTTTAAATGAAGTTTCGCTTCCGACACATGTTAATATTTATATATTAAATGTGGTGTACACAAAATATTACGTATTAATTTTATAAAATAAATACATTGAGTTTGAAAGGGTTTGACTAGCACTGAGTCACCACAAAATAATTTGTCCAATTCCCAACGTAAACCGGCGATTCTATTACCGTACAAGAAATTCACTTTATTTTTATTGTTTTCCTGTTTTTTCATTCCGACTGCATCACGTGACACCTGCTATTAGCCGAAACCAAATTGGATCGCATTACATAATTCAAACAACTTTTTTAAAACCTCCCCTGCGTTTATTATCAACATGTAACCATCTCATAAAATCTGATACGAGTTTAATTTGAAGGGATATTTTTATCGTTTTTTGCGCAAATTTCGAGTGGGATCCTGTTTCTTCAATTACGACATGGTACCTTTGTGCTTTTACATTTTTCCTATTATATTTTGCAGTCAGTATATTGATATGCAAACATAAACTTTGAAGGGGGAAGACAAAAAAATGTATCTCTACCTGATTCAGGGGTGAAAGTTTTTTTGTCTTTGTTGACTCATATGACTGAAAATACGTTTCACAGATATTTTTGTTAGTATTTTTTGTACATTATTTTTGTACCTACTTTATCAACCCATGTATAAGTATTTTACTGTATCAAAATAATCAACATTTTATATCGACCGAAATGATATTTTTTTTAAATTTGGAAACAAACAGTCTTTGTAAATAATTGTGTATAAAGACATCAAAAAATAACATATTCTAAACCATTAAATTAAAATACATTTTTTTTTTACTTATTTAAAAGTGAATTATAAATCTTTTAATTTCACTGTCTTTTAAACACTCGTACTTTTACTGAAATATCTCTCATCATGTTTTAATACAACGCTTGCATAATAAATCTAGTAGTTACTACCTGGTTTCGCCGAGATTCAACTTTTTTCAACTGGCAAATTATCTAAAGAAAAAGTTTGTCTTCATTGTACGATACGTAAAATTATATTAAAAATTTTCGTAGCTTATGATGAAAATAGTTGACCTAGAAACCTTAGAGTGACAAGCTTTGCTAATTTCGTGTCGTTCACACACAATAATTCTACTATATAATACCGATTTGAAAAAAAGCTAGTCTCCTTAAAATTGTGATATTGCTACAATCTTTATTTTCTGCGATAAATCATCACTCGAAAAATCCAAATATCAACAAAATAAAACACTAAACATTACATTAGTCCGCTAAAAAAACATTTACCAGACCATCCCAAAACCCTGGAAATATAAAAATAAGCCAATATCCTTCTCGGCGCAATAATCCTCGTACTTGAAGTATTTACGAAGGAAGTGAAGGAACAAATAAAGCAAAAATACAAAGCCCAATCCTTTATCCTTACAGGATCCTATGGACGAAACGTGCTTCCAATAAATAGCATTAGCACTATTATCCCGGCGGTGAGATATTGGGTCTGTTCCCACAAACAATTAGTTACGTATTTTATTTTAGGAGGGATTTCCAATATCCTATTAGTTATTGGACAGTTGAGGGTATTGAGATTTAGGTATTTTTATTTGGAGATTTTATTATTTAGGTAACAACAGTGTGAATGTAGCAGGTGAATTTAGTAGAATTTTTCTGATACACGTGTTATATTTAAACATGTTCATTTTAATATATCATTTGTAGAACTGCATAAAAATTATTTTTGTGTGAAAAAAGCATTAGTTTTAAAATGAATTCAAGGTAGTTAGTTACATAGTTACTTAGTTAAATTGTGAATTTAAAAAAATCACTACGAGAGTGTTAGCTCATCAATCAATTGACAAAAATAAGAATTAATAAAAAATAAAAAAAATCGGGAAGAATCTTGCAATCATGCAAATAGATAGCAGCCAAAATATGTGAATTAATTGAAAATGGTAATAGCAATTATTAAATAGATCTACGATATCGATAACAGCTTAGTGGAAAGAGTGATAGTTCCGGTAAGACAGAGGATATGGATTAGATTCTTAGATGCGATTGTTACCTTTTCATTTTGTGTGATTTTTTCTGTTTCGTATTTCATTTGAAATTTGTTAATATTTTCTTCAATGATTAAATATAAATTCTGTTAAATTTTGAATAAGCACGTATGTTAAAAAAGGATAATAATTGAACAATAGTTGTAAAAAAATGTGTCACTGAACCGTTTTCAACGCAGGTAATCCCCTTTGAAAGGCACGAAACACCTGTTTGCTTTGTACAAAGGTTTTATCAAGATATGTTTCTGTTAATCCCGCTCTTCAGGAGATCACACAATGTACAGTGTATATGGTGTCTAAAACACCCATTCAGAGAGAGTATTCTTAAAAAACTATATGAGCCATAAAAGTACACACCCCGCAAGACTACACGAGGGTTGTATAGTTGAAGGCTCGCATTACCTCGCCTCGCCATTATTTGCGTGCGTCGCCTCGCCGGAGGTTTTTCCTCTGTCGATTTTTGGGTCAGAAATGATAAAAGGCCAACAACGGTAGGGGTAATTTTATGGAGGGGTGCTGGTAATAGACCAATCCTGCCATCGCACAATCAATAATTATCCAAGAAGGAAGGTGTACGTTTTGACAATGATTTCCATCCCATTCCATTTTATCCAGGTCCGAGTACTGCTGATGAGATGACAAGCAGTGGGACAAGCATTCGAACTCGTTCGAGCAGAGTTGTTAAAAACCCGATAGATATAATCCATCGGATTAAAATTAAATATTTTTCACTGTATTTGTAATAATGGTTATTTTGTTTTGATTTTACGGTTTATTACTGTCATGAATAGTGTTTGGATTTTGTTGTTTGCTAATAGTTATCTTGGTGATTTTTTTTGTTTATTAGGAAAGGAGAGATGTTGCTATTATATACTAATATGGACTACTTCTATAAGTTTGTTTATGGGACCTAACCTCTGCGTGTCACTTGTTAAACCGTTGTCAACCTGAATGGTCAAAAAATCTACTTTACATTTACAAGTGCTTTTTAATACAACACCACAAAATAACAATATGCACGATACAAGAAAGAAGACGAATCACTCGGACAAGACTTATTCAATATTAAATTGAGATAATTTTTTCAAAAGATTGGTATTCACTTTGCGGCGTCATTATTAATAAATGATTTTAAGGTTGATTTGTAATCGCGACCTTTTTGATATATGCATATCAACATTTTTCGAAAGTGAAGGTTTCCTCATTAACATAGAACATAATAGTGTAAGAATAGACAAATTATAAACATAAACAAAATGTGATTAAAGTAGGTAAGTAATTAATGAAAAATGTATATAAATAGCTCTTTTAAATAAATCGGGAGAATATAAATTAATTTGTAACGATCACAAGTTTTTTTTAAATAGAAAAGACTTCATGAAATTATAATATTAGAGTGAAGGAACACCTAAGATGTTTAAGTAATAATAATTATTCTGAATTTGCATGCTATATTTGGGAATTTTTATAATTTTGCATATTCTTACATTATTGCGCTCTATGTTTATCATTTATCTATACATGACCTTATTATATTTTAGTATTCTGTATGTCCTGATGAGGAAAGCTTCGCGTTCGAAACATGTTGATATGTATATATTAAAAAAGCGGTGATAACGAAGTAATTTTTAATTAATTTATTATATTGAGAACTGAGCTCCTAGCGCCGAGAGTTACATTGTAGCTTATCATTCGCTAACATGCTTGTTCATGAGAAAGATAGAGCTTTCAGTGATATGTGACCTTTAAAAACAATTTTTGTGTTCGTGTTATTATCGACGTTGCGTTTGACCAGTTAAGTTCGCCATTCACACAACAATGGAAAAATATCAATTTGTCCTCTAATTTCGTTCCTTACATGGGTCGTGTCCAGTGTATGTCCAGTGTCCACCCCTTGGCAAACATTTAGCACGTGACCTGCTATAATGGACAGCCTGGTTTGGTGAAGTGTTTGTTCGTCCATTTGTGATGTCGTGACACTCTTTATCCCCCAACGGGCTGCGAAAATTCATCGTTTTAATTCAAAACACAGGCGTGCATTGAGTGGCTGAGGTCGTTCGTTCACTAGTCTAGGCCACATCACTGACATCGAACTCCATATAATGGTATGAAGGAGTTGAAATACACAGAGTAAAATAGGTTTCCAAGGACAAAAGTATTTTCTTTCGGACAGCGTTACAGTGTCCATCATCATGGCAGATGTGTAAATTGTGGCGTAGTGTGTATTTATGTATGTAGAAATGATAGCGCGTTGCACGTGTTAACCCCCTTAGGCCCGGTATTTCAAAATAATAATTATAATTAATGTTAAACATAAAGAGGTAGCGCAAAACGGCATACGAAGTGTGTTCAAAAGAAAAGGTGAATTTTGTATTTTCGCGGGCTGTGTACATTCGATTATCGATTTTTTTTTGTTATGTTGGTACACATATGTTTATCATATGTTAGCATTATCAGCCATTTTGGATCAGTGGTTTGTTTTTGACAACTGGAAAGGTTAGTCACGTTTTTGGGTGTTCTTCGATATTTTATTTAGGTTCGTTTTCTGAGGCATCATCAGTCCAATTGAATTGAAATTTTAGATTCGCTTTATTTTCTATGTTCTCATCTTTAATTCTTCAAAAAAAAATTATTCTTTTTAGAAAAAAATAATTTTAGTTAATAATTGTTAATCCTATGAGGAATTTCCTAGTTTTGGTCGGAAATTGATAGCCGTTTTCTGGAGCATCATCAGTCCGATTAAAGTGAAATTTTAGACTTGCTTTGTTTTCTATGTCCTTATCATTTCTTCAAAAAATCCAAAAAATCGATGTTTTTCGATTTTTTACAAAAATTTTTTTTTGTAAAAAGTCAAAGAAAAAACAAAACGTCACTAACCTTTCCAGTTGTCAAAAACAAACCACTGATCCAAAATGGCTAATAATGCTAACATATGATAAACATATGTGTGCCAACATAACGAAAAAAAAAATCGATAATCGAATGTACACACCCCGCGAAAATTCAAAATTCCCCTTTTCTTTTCAACACACCTCGTAGTATCTCAAAAACTAATCGAGAAAAAAAGGGTGAAATAGGTTCCTTAATCTATGAATGAATCTCAAATTATCCGTTCAAGGTACGTACGTCCAAGCATGAAATATGTTGTTCCATGGTAAATTAACACATGAATGAAACTTCACAATTTTTAAAAGTGATATGTCATTAACAGTAGGAAAAAAAAATAGTTCGAAAGTAATTATTTAATAGGTGCAATTTTTATTTATTTTTTACTAAAAAAAAGTTGTAACATAATTTTTATTCATTTATTAGGTTAGGTTAGGTTAGGCTTTCTGGATAGTTTTTTTTTTCGAACATTCATTGGCTTTATATTACTTTTAAAAAGTGTGCCGATTCATAGATGCTTAGATTTTTCCGGTCTCTGATACATGTAGATACTACATACACATATACATTATTCATCATTATTAAATTATGCTTTAGGCATTAGTCGACACTCTCAGTCGTAAAAATATGATGTCAATATTGATAACCGAATTACCGACAAAGGGCGCCTACCCATTCTTAATCGATTAAACTAATTAGAATTAATCAGTAAGACAAAATAAGAGTCACTTTAAAAAAAGGGGTTGTTGTAATCCCCCATCAAAAATAAAGTAGAATAACAAATATTATCTCACAAGTGGAAATTCTGACCTTTAATAACCTTTTATCACAGTCTCAAAAATCTTCCAGTAAGATCAATTCAGTAATATAATACAAATAGACTGGAGCACACTTACAATACTCGTCTCAATTTTAATGAAGGATTAATGGTTCCCAAGCATACGAATAAATATGGACAAAGAACATTAGATCACATGATTCCTAACTGTATAAATATGTTACCCGCTAAAATAAATTAAAAAAACTGTATTAAAACTTATTATTTAATAAATATGTTGAAAACATGGCTAGCTGAAAGAAGCTATTTGTATTAGAGATAATAAAGAAATATTATTTTCTGTACGATTTATTATTGTTGTTTATGTTTTTACTTTATTTATTTTTGTAAAAATATTTTTGAGTAAGATTCTTGAGACATATTTTTGTTTTAAGTTTGTTACATAAGTTTTTATGTTTTTATTTTATTTTATATATACATATGTGTATTTTGTAACCCTACCTGTAAATTTTCATTTTTGAATAACACGCTCTCTTTAGACAAACTACAAAAAAATAGTTATCGGGACTTTTTGCATTGTGTTTTTTCTTTTGTAAAATGTAAATAGAAATAAAATTATTGATTAGTTTGAAATCGTACGTGAGATTTCAAACTAATAATTTATATGTCCAACAATTTTAATGGTTCTAATGATTAGAGCAACTTCACACAAGTAAAAGTTTGCTCCGGTGGTTTCATTTCGATACAGACCAAATACGTTAAGTAATCGAGCTGAAAATAGGTAGTTAGTATGTAAGGTACCTATCGATTGAATTTGTGGAACATTTGCGGAGGTAGGATGAATAATAGATCGAAGAGCAAACAAAGAGAAGGGGTGACTAGTTACAATATCCTCGACAAATAAGCCAATAAATTTATATCCGAATTCCGTGTGAGAACATTTTACACACGTGGCACATCGTGGTCAATTGAGATGACGTGGTCAATTGATGACAGCCGACCAGTGGCCAGTGGTCATCCGCGTCTAATCCTCGGCACAGTGCCTCCCATTTGAATTACCTGGCGAATTGTTTATTCGGGGTTTGGTTCCCAGCGGTGACGAATAATAATAATACGTGGTCACGTGACCGAGACAAACAGGATTCAAGAGTTTTGGAGAGAGTAATATCAATTGACATTGTCTATTATTGCTAAAAGGTGGGTTTACGAATAATTTGTACCAACGTTATGGCTGTCTGTAGTATTAAGTAAATATCTTTATAACCATGTGTATTTGTGGTTTTGAAACATTTACAGAGTATTAACATTATCATATTTATAAAATTAATAATTTGCGTAAAGTGCGTAAGCGTTAATAATCCAGTTAAAAATGTACACAGGATCCATGGTTTTTAGTTAAGTTATCAGTTATCACTTGGTAGATATGCTAAATAATAAAAAGAAATAAGGGAAATATAACATAAAGCATAATATAAAATAATAAACATAAAACATAATAAAAGAGAAGAAAAAAAATTAAAGCAAGTTACAGTATTTCTAATGAGGAGTTATAATAATAAGAGGGAGTTATAATGTGGTATGGTGATTTCGTTCAAATACACCTAAATATGTCGAGACTTTCTCTAAAGTTAGTGAAATTATATGCCAAACTATTATTTTTGTCTTTGGGTGGGTGGTTTACTTCAAGTATAAATACACCTGAATATGTCGAGATTTTCTCTTAAGTCAGTGGAATTATATGCCAAACTATTATTTTTGTCTTTGGGTGGGTGGTTTACTTCAAGTATAAATACACCTGAATATGTCGAGATTTTCTCTTAAGTCAGTGGAATTATATGCCAAACTATTATTTTTGTCTTTGGGTGGGTGGTTTACTTCAAGTATAAATACACCTGAATATGTCGAGATTTTCTCTTAAGTCAGTGGAATTATATGCCAAACTATTATTTTTGTCTTTGGGTGGTGGTTTACTTCAAGTATAAATACACCTGAATATGTCGAGACTCTTTCTTAAGTCAGTGGAATTATATGCCAAACTATTATTTTTGTCTTCGGGTGGGTGGTTTACTTCAAGTATAAATACACCTAAATATGTCGAGATTTTCTCTTAAGTCAGTGGAATTATATGCCAAACTATTATTTGTGTCTCTGGGTTGATGGTTTACTTCGAGTAGGTAGATACATAATTAAAAAAAAAACATTCACTAAAATATGTTCACTACTATGTTACTTACTTTATATTTGATTATTAACACCCTTAGCTCCTAAATTGTTATAGTATAATTGTTAAAATGTTCATCTAAGTGAGTCTGCCACTCGTGAATATTTTATATCACAGTTTTAATTTTCATATATATATACTATAATAACAGATATACTATTTAGTATATCTGTTATTTTAGAATTATATTTAATTGTTTTTGTGTTTAATTCGTAGAACTCCATTTTTTTTAAATTTAATGTAAATCAAAATTTATAATGTTATTATTAAGTTCTATTTACATTAAATTAAAAATATATATATATTAGATTAGGTGAGTTAGTGTAAAGCGCACTTGAGGCGAACCTTCACAAAACTGCACAGAAATTAACTCTTATTATTATTATCATAGCGATGGTTTCTGCGTAACATGGTTTTGGCTATCAATTCAATATCAAACAGGTTATTAATAAATAACAATTATTAAAAAAAAAAAAATAAAAAAAAACATTGTAATCAAGTAAGTCATTTCACAAGAAATGCATGCATTCTTGAAAATATTTACTTATCTCAGATGCATTGTTTGAAATCTAGAGTGTTGGTTGATATTTGAAGAACTTACAAGTTTAAAAAAGCTTCTGCGTTGTTAAGGAGGTCGTTGCACTAATTTTCATTTACAGTTTTTTGAAGCTTTTCTTAAAAAAAGGTTCAACTAAACATTTTTTTAAATAAGTACTTTATAAAAATATTACTAAATCAACAGCTTATACTCCAAATTCTTAAAATTTATTGCTATTACAAAAAATTGCTAAGAGTGTTTAAGGCAACATTCACGGAGACTTTGTTGATTTGCGACCATCTCCCGCAAACAATTGCGGATTTGCGGTTGCAGTAAAACGCCTGGCATTTTTATAGTCCGCATAATTCTGGAGGTCCACAAAGCGTAAAGACCACAAGGAGGAGGCAGGAGGTATGGACCTCGAGACTTGCATTATCGCACTGGCCGGAGTCGGAGGGCCAGGACATCGATAAGTTATGGAAGGGAAGTGAGTCAATTGTGAGGATTCTTGCGTAGCATAGCAGTGGCGCAGAAAAGTATTACCATCGCTTGAGCTAGCAGCTTCAACAAACAAAATCTCTTTTCGGCAATATTGATTTATTGTAATCAGGAAAGATTAACAGCATTGGTGCTGCTTCAGATAGCATCCAATTTTCACATATCAACAGATGTAATGTAGTTTTGGTGTTAACCTCCCACAGAAGGCCTGGTGATTTCTTTCAGCACCTATGACATATTTGGGGATGCTGTTGGGATATTCTCTTGAAAGAAATAAGTTTATTTGCGTCTTAGTGGGATCGATGTCATAGACGGAAACATAAAAGCCGGCAACAACAGCCGAGTTGTTGAGTGTAAGATCGAGTCACACAAATTCTGATGGGCTAAATGACAAAAATGCGCATATGAGGACATGTTTAGTGTTAGCTATTTGAAAACTTGTAATGGACATCCGGAAAATTCTAGTAATCCAGACAGAACAATTTTTTCTTTACAGTCGAGCTTACCATTTACATGATTATTCAACAACGGCACATAGACTGATAGTTTTGATTCTAAAGATTGGATGCTATCGAGCCCTGTCCGTGCAATGGTACGCTACTGCGCTCAGTATGTGTGTATAATACAATTCCTGGATTGCAGGACCGCATTTTGTTCAACGTAGTTTGCGGTTGATTTTGAGAAATTTTACGCAAAGGTTATGCAAGTATTCCACGCTTTAACAAAGGCATTTTTCTTATGAAGAATGAAATATTATTTAAGAATCAACGCTGGTTGTAAGAGCTTTTAAAGCAAATGAAAAAGTATGCAAGAAAATTTATTGTGATTGATTGAAGCCTTAAAATTAAAGCGGATCTACCCGATTTGTATGGAGGGGTATTTATTTACTTTGTATCGTGTTTTTCAACCAACCGAAATGTAAAATTAATTATTATATGCACCATATTATCATATAACTGCCATTGAGGCTATATTTCACACGAAATAGCACCGTTAAGATTCATGACTATTTTTGAACATGAATTTGTTCTTAATTCACACAGAAGAAAAAAGCGGGCATTATCTGTTCATTGCTTATTCATGTCACAAAGAAAATTTTAAGCAATTGAAACCAACTAGAAACGTTAATATGGTTTAAAAGTGGGGAGAGATATTGTGAGGTAAGTATTTGAAGTCATTTATGAAATTTGACTTGCTTTACTACCCGGCTTTATATGATATTTGGATTGATAAATAAAGTACCAGCAATTTGTCGTCTGGTTAATTTCCAAAGTTCGTAAACACGCCTCGATAATTACAGTCTGACATTTAAAAGTAGATAAAAAAATGATGGCGCTGCGATCGTTTAAAATGTTTTAAATAGCAACACAAAGATGGCGCATAAGAAAATTAAAGAAAGTTAAAAAAAAACACATTGGTCCAAGTGGATAGGTTTTACTTTAACTATAAATTAGTGGTACTGTACTTTCGTATTCTAAAGTAATTTTATTTTTAAACTTTTTATTATTATTTAATGTTTTATAAGGAAAGGCGATTTTTATGCGTATTTCTAAAATTTTATCCATCGGAATAATCATAAATTAGATGTTAGATAAATAAAAGAAAACAAGATCTAATTTAAAGATCAAATTTATGAAAAAACGTTTAAAAGCGATTTATCGACTCTGGGACATGCGAAAATATACTATATATTATATTTTAAATAATTTAATTGTGAAACAGCACAAATTATTTAAATAAAAATTTCTTGCGCACGCCGGGATTTGAACCCGCGATCTTCGGATTCGTAGTCGAGAGCCCTACCCCTCGACCATGGAGGCCGTAGACATATTCCATATAATATACCAATAAAACAAAAAATTCAAATAATGTTGGTAGATCTATAGTCCCAGGGTTCGGTTCATTGAAGCAATTCATTCAGCACTTTATTGTTTCCAGCGACCGACCAGTAGAGCAGAGTACGGCAGTAACAAAACGTTCTGTGGCTGACCACATCATTATTCGGAAGCAATATAGATCCGGACTTCTCAGAGCAGTGTGGCAACTTGCAGCAACTGGCAACCGACAATTGGCAACTGCCAACCAGCAACTATTACCGCTGGCAGTCCATTGATAGCTACCGGATTTACGTCCGCGGGAGCTTTCGACGGGGGCAGCGCCCGTCGACCGCAAAAAGCTCATTGTGAAGAGAACTGAAATTTATGAACAGTTCTTATTGTGCTCTGGCTGGAAATAATATCTTCTGGCTACCGGACGCGTATCTGAATGTTAATGTTTTATTGTGTAAGCGGTACACGTTTTTTGAGGTTAACGCACCGAACATTGCTTCTTTACTTCTGCAAATCATAACCAAAATTTCTTAGGTAGGTAGGTAAAAATTGAGTTCTACAAATTAAACTTGAACACAATAAATACGAATTTTTATACTTTTACGTATTATGATTTTGGTATTGCTAGGAATTATTTATCACATTTTTTACTCAAGGGAATTTGTATCATTTACAGGTATCTGCCCGGTAAAATATATACATTCACTCACTAGATATTCAATAGAGACATGTTATTGGTGCCGATCCTAAATTGTTTGTTTGTTTTGTTTTTGTTTTTGTAGCTTTATTTAGATGTAAGCAAATTTTCATACATCTAGTAATAAAAAACAAATAAGATACATAATAAAATAAATAGAGTCATAAAATTATAACGGAAAGAATACAGTTAATAAAAAAAAGAGATACAGTTACCGCAGTTCAAAAAAAAAAAAAATAGGGTTTAAGAAATACAGTTAGTACAAATAGAAATACAAGTCATAAATTTTTCTTTATGTATATAGCACATGTTTTACGGAAAGTGCCAAGACTTGAGGCTTCCTTTATGGAATTTGGTAGGTTATTATAAAGTTTTTGCCCTTTATAAAACACGCTGTTGTGTGTACACGTAAGTTTTGTTTTGGAAAGCCTGAAGTCTCGGCAACTCCTCGTAGGATAATTGTGAATATTTTCATGATACATAATATTAGTTTGCAGATATTTAGGGATGTTATTTTTAAGCTTGTACATCATTGTTAATGTATTATATATTATATGTTGTTTAGTTGTCATCATATTTAAGTTTTGTAACATAGTTTTAACTCTAGTAAAGATATTACATTTCAGAATCATCCTCATTCCCCTATTTTGTATAACCTGTAGTTTATTATTTTGGGCCTCGTTACATAAGAATGGAACACTAGAACAATAATTTAAATGAGGAGTTACAATAGAATTGTATACAAGGTGCGTTGTCTTGAGATCCAAGTTATTCCTAATTCTTTTTAGGAAGCCAACTTTTTTAGCAATTTTCTTAGATATGTATTCAAAGTGTTTGTCGAATTTTAATTTATTATCCAATATTATACCCAAATATTTAATACTGTTAACCCTTTCTATCTTTATGTTATCAATGGTTAGTATTGCATGTTCGGTTCCACCTTGACTATCAATAATCAGAAATTTAGTTTTAATAACATTCAGTTTAAGTTTGTTTATGTTTAACCAAAGTGTTACATTATTTAAGTCATTTTGTATCTCTTCAATGGCGTCCTGTAATTTTTTTCTGGCTATATATAACAATGTATCATCAGCAAATAATTTAATGCCACAATGCCTTAAAACTTTAACAATATCATTTATATATATAATGAATAACAATGGACCTAGGACAGATCCCTGTGGAACGCCTTTACTAGTATGACGTGGATCTGATATTATACCACCATATTTTGTTACTTGCGTTCTTTCTGATAGATAATCAGCAAACCAATTAATTTCTTTACCGTTAATTCCAATATTTCTTAATTTTTTATTAATCTATCTCTATCGATTGTTTCAAATATACACTACTCATTACATATATGTACTATTCGTTTCTTAAATAAAACCAAACATAATAAAAGGTTCAAAATAGTCGATATAATTAGCCGTTTTATTATTGTTGCTGATTGAATGAATAACACCTTTTATACTAAATAATTCATAACGAAATAAATGACTATTAGTTACTATGAAATTTCTCGGACTAGTACAGCACTGTTTGTTAAATTTTTTTTCTTCTTGGTCATTGATAAAAATGAAAGAAATATTACTGTGTCTTATTGTCTTCTTTTTATAAATTATAAAATAGTTATTTAAAAGCTCACGTTGAAAGTGACGAATGACGGTGCAAAATAAATATAATATTTAGTTTCGTGGAATTTGTAATTATCAATAAAATAGCTTTCCTAATCTCACGACGAGCTGAGAGTTTTTAGTAGAACTTGTTTTCTGATTTCGATATCTGGTCACTCTGCTTTAATGAACCATTCAACGGCCATTGCCAATCCAAAGTTGCTTCTGTAACCTGTAAACAACTCCACATCAGATTTATAGACGATACTTTAAACAGTATATTTATATGGTCGCCATTCCTCTCTTTCATGAAACAAAGAACATAACAAGCAAGTCCTTAAAGTGTACCTACCAGGATTACATAAGATATCGTAGGATATAAAGCACGTACGGTGTGAACAAAAGGCTTCCTAGTAAGAAGTAATAAATCACGAATGAGACGACTAAAGCGGTCATTTGATGACTCTTCGAATAAAGCACTGAGAGCGAAACGAATTGACCCTGTTGACTTATGACCTCCGAGGTTTCAGGACTGAATCTTATGGGGTGGGTCATAATTATAAGAAAAATTCTACCAACAATTTAATCCTGGCACTTTTCATAAAATGGTGTTGCGTTGGGATGATCTTGGTATCTAACATTTCAGGTGATTTTCCACAAAAACGGCGCTACACAGATCATCAAATTATTATTATTATAGAAACAGGTTCACATCGTTCACCCTGAAAACCCTACTTAGTGTACCCTACTACTACAGATCGTATCTACGCGCAGAGGCGCCGCGTCCTTTTTCTTCTTTTTTTAAAGTAAGACGAACATCTTCTACGATCACACTAAGCGGAAATGGTGCTAGTGTTGTGATGGAGGACTTATCCAGCCGAAGTATTGAACTCACGACTCCTGTGTGGTAACCCGACGCGCTACCAACTCAGCCAATGACCGGTTCTTGTTTCTATCTACACACCAAGCGCAGCCTTTTCATTGGCTTCGCCACTTTGATAGTCCGTTCAGTCCATAGTGGAAGATACTCTCAGTATCGCCCTGGTGAAAGACCACCATTCAGAATTGAAACGTTGCTTGAAATGGCTTTTAGCCGTGTTTGGTAACCAGATCTGAATAGCCAGATATTTTCCCACCATCCTCTTCCCCTTCGCCTTTCCGTCCCCAATACCTTCAGCCTTACAACATTTTCCAATTGGGGATGCCATAGTCTTACTGGCTCCAGACGGTTGGGAGCAGTTGGGACTTTTGTACGGTATTCAGATAAAATAAAAAAGTCCGGCATGGTTCAAACGTTTCCATACCATATCTCCTTAAGTTTTTATTATATGTGGTATCTACTCTAACTATGTGACTTTATTTTTATTCGCTAAAAGCAGAAAAAAAATTTACGATTAACGCTTTTACCGTGGTCAAGAGTGTTCAATAAAGCTTAGCATTAAGTTGGTTACCGCCTTCGAGTGAATTATTTCATAATAAACTTATGGTTTGACGTTACGTATTAATAAATAAATGTATGACGTCACACTGAGACAGGAATTACCTACCTGCATAATTATGGTAATATCGATAAAGCACGCAACAAATCACTTTGTGCGAAACCACAGAATTATTGATATATTTATTATATCATAATTCATTGTTAATTTGTCAAGACAATGATGGAACTTGAAGTAAACATCGCGTTAAGAAGATTTTCAGGGAATTGTTTTCTTGGTGACGTTAGAATTTATGAACCATTCGTTTGTTTGCTGTTGAATTGTGGCATGTTTTGTCACAAATATGTGAACGCATAGATGGACTTAAAGATTTATTATGTCTTTCGCAAAAAGGCAAACATTCCCGGATTACCAATGACCCAACAATACTTCCAGCTTCATCTCTCCTTATTTCCTCCTGCTTCTATATATATATATATTTTTTTTTATACTAACTCTGAGCGAAATAATTTCCCTCAAGGCCTATAACATCTTAGGGGATGCTGTGCGGAGGGTCTTTTAGAGTATAGGAAGGAGAGAACTCGGGTCTTGAAGAGACCCATGTTGTAGGAGGACGGAAACAGAGGCCGGCGGATCATTTCACAGCCGAGCTGTTAAGCACAAGAACGTGTCGTAAAGCGACCCGTTATCATTTGACAAATGTCAGCCGTGTGCAAATATTGGACGCGAGTTTGGCGTATTTCCCGACTATGCACCAGTGCCGAAGGGATCAATGACGCTAGTTCCTCACAGCATCTTTCATTAAAATACCGGTAGAACAAGGACAGCATTCCCACCTGACGTCTGTGTTCCAAAGACTGCATTCCGTTTGTTAAGACAGGCGAATCTATCTAACGGACCGCCCGTTTCTGCACAGAGTCAACGGTTTTTTTTCAGATATTTTGGTGCTCCCGACCAGAGGTGGGTGCCAAATTCTACAATGGGGCGTACTGATATTTATACTTGGCTACTAAATAGTTACTATTATATTAATAACCGTCTATTAATTATCTTATAAGAGTAAAAGCTACTCGGAGCCAGGGTAACTATTTATTTATGCAAGCATTTAATCCAGCAGGATTGAGAGGATGGTGTAAACCCAATCTGCTATTCTACATGAGGTATACAAATACAATTTAATACAAAAAGAAAAATTATTTTAAAAAAAGTAAAATTAGAGCATAATAAAAAAAATAAATATATTTAACACATAAATTAATTTAAAGGATCGTCTGAGCAGAAAAAATGCTGGATAGAAAGGGATTATGCAGCTTGGTTTCTAAGATCTGGCAAATTAAAATAGTTGCCATTTCACGTAAAGTTTAAAATATGAATTAGTTATATCATAGACCGGTTAGTAGCTGGGTTTAATTCCTCTGCAGGCTAAGTCCTCCATCATTGCACAAACATGTTTTTTCGCTTATAACAACGGCAGCAAAAGTTTTTCAAATTTATTACTGATAAGCCGGGAATGTTTTGTCTTTCTTTTAAAGATTAAAAAAAAATTAAATTATTCTTCATAATTTTCTTCAAACGATTGGGATTCACTTTGTGGCGTCATTATTAAATTATTTTTCACTTGCTTGTCAATTTTTGCATTGACGCCAAGCCTATTCTCTATCAATACATCCGTAATTTCGTAAGTAAATATTTTTTTTCTTGAAAATCTTTCTCTTTTGAACCACGCAAATTTTTCCAGCTATAATACTGTCCACCCGGTCACCGTCCCCAAACCAATTTAAGTAGTTAATAATAATTTGAGTACCTCCTAAAAGGCCGTGGCGAATTCGAGGACCGGCCGCGTCGCGCCTTGCATTCGATAAACATTTATTTTATGGCGTCAACGTGTTAATTTTGAACTTGCCAAATAAAGGATTAGGTAGGTACCTATTCACCCACGTAAAAATATTTTAACTACTCATAATTTCAGCGATAATGTTGGGTGTGGTCTGATAATTTGTAGGAAATCAGTTTTGTAAGAGTGGGTTTAAAATGTGCTCTTCAAGAAAAGATATTAATACCTTTTGTATTATTAGTATTGTTTTTTTTATATTAATGCTATTTTCCGTTTAACCTTTTTTAGTCCGATTTAGTATGTTACGTGATTTTTTTAAAATAATGCACTTCATTGTTCCTTTTTATGTTTTTCAAATGTCAAAGTTATAAATAACATCAACCATCAACTGCCCAATTCTTTCTTTTTTTTTCTCACGAAAATCTCAGTAAACAACAGCCCTCATTAACTTACTGCGGAGATATTCAAGCCTCATTAGAATTTATTGTATTAGAAATAAGAATAGTGTTTGCATTTAACGAGTTAATAATCAGCCATCTGCGTTATGATTTTTGCCATAAGTCTAAGATTTAGAACCTTGGGCTAGATCGAGGACATCCCAGCGAAGACAGCGTTCTTAGTAGCAGTGTAATAAGTATCCTCAATAACAGTAATAATATTACGTATGTATCGTGATGGTACTGAAACCACATAAGGAGCTTTTTAACTATGTTCTAGGAAGACAATGAATAATTAAAATATTTTGTAACGCATGAGAGGGCAGTATTTTTTTGAATACTTACGTTTTTTTATCTTAAAAAGGAAGACAAAGCCATAACCCGACAATATTTAAAATACTCCCACTACCACATTTAAAAGGGAAAGATGTAGTATTTAGCGAGTAGTTAAACCCACGATGCTTGGGTGAAAACCAGACCCATTTATCAACTCGGCCAATAACTGGTCAAACTAACACAAAGTTTCTAATTACCGTCAAAATGTAGGAAACTGTTGAAATAACTCCTAAAACTTATGCATCAGAATATGTCCAGTGGATGATAAAACAAAATCGCCAAATGAAATCATTTTTACCGAAAGCGTATTTACAAAAAACTTACCAAATAAGCCATTGTATTGTTTCATTGCAAATTCGAAATCGTAAATTCAAAAGAACCAAGCTTAATTACCTCCATGAAAGCTCCGCTTTGATATTTCGCTGTGTGTGACACAAAAGCTTCTGAATGAATTATGAACGTGACAACTTCTATCCAATTAGTTTAGCAAATGATACAGCGGGAAACAAAACGATGCGATTCACTATGAATGTTCACAATGTTTACTTTGATTCAAACTTGATTTGGAATCGTTGAAAATTCCAAAATAATTACTTATAGAATCCTTTTATGGACATGCTCAAAGATTATCGGTAACAGTGAGGGGTAAAGAAAAAAAATCTTTTTCCCTTTCAGATTTGTGAGCTCAGTCATTGTGGCCTGGGGGCAAAACTTTTGGGAGTCAAACTTTTCTTTTAAAATACGTATTTCTATTATTTTTTTGTCTAATTTTACTGATGCCTCTGCATATACTCGTAGAAATTAGAAGGAACGTTCTGTATTCGTATTATTTACTGCATCTGTAGATTTAATTGGGGCATTTATTCGCTACAATGCAACGACTGCCCGGCGTTTTATGCAGGCAAAACGTCGCGTAATGTTAATATCCGGGTTAAAGAACACCTAAGATGTGTCAATAATAACGGATTTTCGGAATTTGCCAACCACCTCTTAGAAACAGACCGCACATTCAATAAAAATACAGGCACTAGTTTACTGCACAAAAATGGAATAGGCATTCGACTTGATAATTTAGAAGCGTTTGAAATAAGGGAATCCAAAAACACTAATACTAGGCTCATTAATAATCAAATAATTTTAAATAAAAGTCCAATTCTTAAATTATTCCCAATAAACAAAATACACGCCCTTCCCTGCCAGGTACCTGCTGATCTCCCACCCTCGGCCCTCCACTCGCCCGCTTTTATCAATCCATAACACATGTGTATCGTAATTCATAGTTTAGTATTATACTGCCCTGACGAAACCCGGTTGGCAAAAGTATATAACGAATAAAAGTGATGTAAAGAAAGTTAACTTTTTTTTTTAAATTTTATTTTAATGAAACGTGTTTTTTCACTACTTATTCATTAAAAATAATATGAAACATACTTGCGGCACGTTCCGGAGTGGGATGATACTGTCAGTATCGCCCTGGTGAAAGACCACCATTTAGAATCGAAACGTTTCTTGAAATGGCTTTAGCGAGTTTGGCGACAAGATCTAAATAACCAAGTACTTACCCACCTTCCTCTACCCCATCTACTTCTCCTCCTCAATTCTTTCAGCCTCACAACATACCCCAATTCGTGATGCAATAGTCTCATTGGCTCCAGACGGTTGGGAGTAGTTGGGACTCACATAAAAAAATAATTGAAAAAAATACAAGGGGTCAAAAACCGACACACCTCTTGGCTGAAAACGGTTTGTTTTTTGACACGGAATCTACGGAGATCATTTTTTCATTTATCCGGTCTATACCATCCAGCCTTTCCACTATATGAGAAAAGAAAATTATAATTTTTGCAGGTCTTCCATTTCATTTTAAAATATGGTTTAACACCACTGTTAATAGGCGGGGTATCACTTTGACACCAGTTTGCGCCCGAAAGTGTCGCGAACTTTTTTCCGCGCCAATAACGAACCCAATATGATATTCAAAGGGTTAGCTATGAAACGTTATAATAGGTTTTTTAATTAATGTATCGCATAAAGGATCTTTGTGTGAAGGCTGCATTGTTTGACGCCGTTTTATCAGCAATATGCTTTTAGAAATATCTCGGGGTAAGGGATGTTCTTTGATGTTAGAGACTTTTACGCAAGGTTAAATGAATTTGGATAGGAGGAATGAAACATTTTCTATTGAGTTGAAAGTCTTAGTAAAATTATTGAAGATAATCATTTTTTTGCGTAAGCGTCGTTTATTACTGTTTTTATTTACCCTTTGGTATTAAAAATAGTTCTAATACTATAACATTTTTGATCTTATTATAGCGCAGCATTATCACCCCAAAGATGCTTTGAATTGACTAAGATGTAAAAAAAATATGACGTTATAATAGTAATATCACGGTAATACGTTTGTGTGCGTATTATTTTTACAATATACTTAACTACTGGATAACTGGATATACAACAATTGATAAATAAAATAATAATAAATGAACTGGAGAATGGAGAATGGAAAGATATATCTAATACAGTTTAATCACAATTTTTGCAAATCGATAATTATTTCGCTACCTGTATTTGCATGTGATGATTCATGTACCATGTACCATGTGGAAGATACTCTCAGTATCGCCCTGGTGAAAGACCACCATTCAGAATTGAAACGTTACTTGAAATGGCTTTTAGCCGTGTTTGGTGACCAGATCTGATTAGCCAGGTATTTACCTACCTTCCCCTTCCCCTTCTCCTTCCCCTCACCAATACCTTCAGCCTCACAACATTCCCCAATTAGGGATTCCCAAATAGGGGATGCCATAGTCTCACTGGCTCCAGACGGTTGGGAGCAGTTGGGACTCTTGTGCGGTATTCAAATAAAATTTAAAAAAAAAATTGTATCATGTACCATGTATAGATTCTCCACCTTTCTTTAATTTACTCATAATTTATTATTTCTTCAAAAGATTGGTGTTCACTTTGTGGCGTCATTATTAATAAATTAAATAAAAATTACTTTGTAATCAAATAATACAAAGTAAATTAATTAATTACAATTTATCACCCTTAGTCGCATACATTTACAATCCTTACATAGAAACTAATAAAAAATAAAAAAAATTATTTATAAATACTAATTGTTGTAAGGTTTTTTATTCACCATCCCCATACAAGAAATAAATCTCATCCGAATTTGACAAGACTTTGTACGATGATCATAATTTTGTTTTTGTTTCCCGTATTATAATTAAATATTACACTAAACAAATATTAAAATGCATCAATTTAATAATGTAGATATGTTTTAAGAAAGGATGATTACTAAATCCCTAAGAAACTCCCATATAAAATCTTTTAATATTCCTTCCCATAAATCCGCCTATGGACAAAAAAGTTTTAAGTACAACGCCATTAAGCAATTCAATTCTATACCCAGCATCATTAGAAATACAAAATTTTATATCTCTTTTAAAAACAAAATCATTCCTTACCTTAAATGTTGATTAATAAATTTCTTATCATGC
>JAHDVE020004567.1:0-15103 GCA_022606495.2 Halesus radiatus
TTAGAGTCAGAGGCACTTCCCTTTTTGTGATGGCTGTCCAGGGTCCAGTGGCTGCTTTTATGCAGAGTCCTCGCGTTCGCACTAGGTATTCATGTACCTCCGGATCGGGAGTAGGTACAACGCGGCGATAATCAGATGCCTGGGCGGTCTCCGATGTTGATCTCCGAAGGGCGAAGATCAGTTACTTCCTTCTGGGATGGAAGCGTAAAATTCTCTCGTCGTCAGAGGACCTGGTCGGCCTCTCCAAGGAGCGAGAATAGGAACCTTCCTAGGCGGAAGGTTTCACCTGGCTGACTGTCCTGGGCGGACTACTGCAACCGACTCGTGCTTCCTCGGTGGAAGGCTGCACCTGACTGTCTCCTAGGGCCCTCTGTTCATTGTCTAGCTGTAGGTATTCTTTTATCACCCGCATTCTGTCCATTCTGTCCATCATCACCTTCAGTCCCAACGCCCAAACCTTTTATTCCTCTCCGAAACTCAGATAGCTGAGCCTCCAAACGCCTCCTATCTGGACTGCCCGGGCTTCACCCTCGTAGGCAAGTTCAGACCAAAAGGAGGTGTTTGTTTGTATAGCCGAGCTGACGTCAACTGTGTGCGACTGTTGAGTCTGGAAAATTCCAGATTTGACGTAATGTGGGTGCGCGTCAGTCTTGCCAGTAAGGTAAGATTTTATGCGTGTTTGTACCGCTCACCAAACCTCAGCGAATCAGACTCATCCGAGCTATTTAAACATTTGAGCGAAACTATTGATGACCTCTTACCCTGCTATCCTTCGGCCGAGTTTGTTGTTCTGGAGGACTTTAATATTCATAATGAACCGTGGTTGAAGTTCTCATGTTCAACAAACTCGGCTGGCCGACAGGCGGAATTCTTTGCCCTTTGCCATGGGTTGGAGCAACTAGTTCAGGAGCCTACGAGGGTTCCTGATGTCCAGACTCACCGCTCCAATCTGTTAGACCTATTTTTAACTACCGAGTCACGTGGTTATGGGATTGATGTCGCAGCGCCTTTAGGATCGTCTGACCATTGCCTGGTGACGACATCAATCCCTATTAACTTCAGACCCCCAATTGAGAGGCTGAAGAGAAAAATGTGGCACTATAGGTCAGCAGATTGGTTCGGTCTGCGGGCGCATTTTAATGCTTTCCCATGGTCAGCTGTCTGTTTTCAGACTTCGAATCCGTCCAGATGTGCCCAGGAAATTAGTGAAGTCATCCCATCTGCGATAAATGGCTTCATTCAATCAACCATTGAAGAAACTGGCGTAGGTTCAAAGCCGTGGTTCAGTCGACAATGCTCCGAAGCAGTTCGACGAAAAAACGCGGCTTACCGAGCCTACAACACATCTCGAACGTCAGAAAACAGATCAGCATATAACAAATTGGCAAAGGACAGTAAGAGAATCATCAATAGGTCAAAACTTGAGCACGACCTACAGATCAGTAAAAAGCTAGCTGCCTGCCCGCATGGCAGCAGGGCGTTCTGGTCGCTAGCGGGCTCCATAGGTCGCAATTTCTGCAAATCCAGTCTGCTGCCTCTTACCAGACCTGACGGTTCACTAGCAAACACTGCTACCGAAAAGGCCAACCTTTTAGGGAAAATGTTTGCAGAAAACTCGGCCCTCGACGACCGGGGTGCCGTCCCGCCGTCGGTTCCTCACTGCGGCTTCTATATGAAAAAGCTGAGGATACGGCATCGGGATGTACTCCTTGTCTTACGGGGGCTCGACGTTAATAAAGCTAGTGGGCCTGACGGAATACCTGCCCTGGTATTGCAGAGGTGTGCTGCAGAAATCGCTCCAGTTTTAACAAAGCTCTTTAAAATGTCCCTGAAATGTGGCTCTGTGCCCTCTGGTTGGAAAAAGCGGTCATTCATCCTATACCTAAGAAAGGTGACCGCTCCAACCCGGCCAACTATCGCCCCATAGCGATCACATCAGTTCTGTCCAAGGTGATGGAACGTGTGATCAACGACAAACTGCTTACATACCTCGAGAAGAACAAAATCATTAACGACCGCCAGTATGGATTCCGGCGGAACCGCTCGTGCGGTGATCTTCTCGCGTATGTGACGCATGTTTGGGGACGGTGCCTGGAAGGTTATGGTGAGACTCAAACGGTCTCACTGGACATTTCTAAGGCCTTTGACCGGGTTTGGCACCGAGGACTTGTCAACAAACTGCCTTCTTACGGACTTCCCGCTTCCTTGTGTACGTGGATTGCCGACTTTTTGAAGGAGAGATCGATTCAGACGGTTGCTGATGGTTTCATCTCTTCCTCGCATTCAATAAATGCTGGCGTCCCACAAGGATCGGTTCTGTCTCCTCGATATTGTTTTTGCGTACCATCAATGACCTCTTGACATGTGCACCAATCCATTGTTACAAGCGGATGAGAGTACAGTCCATGATAGCTTTTTGTTTGACAAGCTCCCAAAGGGCACACAAACTCCAACGGCTCGGAGGGCTTTGAAGCAGAGAATGGACGGTTACCTCGAGAGGGTCTCCTTTTGGGGTAAGAATAACCCCGTCGAATTTAATGTCTCAAAGACCTAATCATGTCTGATTACGTCTAAAAAGGATTGAAATGACAATCTAGTCTCCTTTAATGGAAGCAATCTTCCCAACAAGCCCTCCATTGATATGCTTGGTGTAACCTTAAGTGATCAGCTCAGGTATGGGGGCTCCATCGAAACCCAAGTAAAGTTAGCCTCTCAGAAGCTGGGCGTATTGTACAGAGCCCGCAGATACTTTAATAGTACACAACTGCTGACCCTGTACAAATCGCAAGTTCGCCCCATTGTAGAATTTGGCAGCCACCTCTGGTCGGGAGTCCCAAAATATCTGAAAAAAAACCTTGACTCTGTGCAGAAACGGCGGTCCGTTTGATAGATTCGCCTATCTTAACAAATGGGTTGCAATCTTTGGAGCACAGACGTCGGGTGGGAATGCTGTCCTTGTTCTACCGGTATTTTAATGGAAGATGCTCCGAGGAACTAGCGTCATTGATCCCTTCGGCACCGGTGCATAGTCGGGAACACGCCAAACGCGCGCCCAACATTTGCACACGGTTGACATTTGTCACATGAGAACGGGTCGCTTCTACGACTCGTTCTTGTGTTCAACAGCTCGGCTGTGGAATGATCTGCCGGCCTCTGTGTTTCCTCCATTCTATAACATGGGTCTCTTCAAGACCCAAGTTCACTCCTTCCTATCCTCTAAAAGATCCTCCACACAGCATCCCCAAAGATGATATAGGCCCTGAGGGAAATTATTTCCTCCTTGGTCTCCTGTGTGGAGTTACTGTAAAAAAAAAAAAAAAATTGTTCAGCGGGCCGGTCCGTCGGGCGGATCAATTCCTTTGAGGTGTTTATTGCCGTCCCATAAAATCTCAAAGTAATTGCCGACTTTCCAAAATAGCGATTAAGATTATTTTATTTTACGATGTAGTAGTTTACAATTTTTCTAACAATAGGTTCGGCTAGCCTTTGTACTAATTTATTTTATGGCCGGTCTAATCTGGGAATTTTTAATATTTAAAATGCACATTTTAGAAAAGTATTTCGTTGAATTTGGTAATTTATTTTAGGTATTACAAAAGGATATATCAAGCACATATTCATCAAAAATCTAGGAAGGATTTTTGGGCATTTGTTCGAAATTTTCAAGGTGTTTCTATTTTTATACCTGGCAACACCGTTCGTACAGCTGTCAAACGCAAACGTAGCTCGCTATTCGTAAACTGCCGCAGGCCGTGTCAATTTTGCCTTTGTGCAAATATTGTATTATTTTTATTTATAACTCTGTGCAATATTTCTGGGTTCTGTTGATAGTCTGTTAAAGTACCGTTTTACAGCATTCGCTAATAATTTACCTGGCGCTATTTTGTTTTGTGAAGAACATTGAGGTTATCTCTGAACATTTTAGTTTTAGACAGATCGTTTCAAATTTTTTAAAACAAATCTGTCGCAATGTTTGCTAAACCGTACAAGACGAAAGCACACAACTCTTTGAAGGGTTCAGCCAGGTAATAAATTAAATTATATCTAATTATTACCGTTAGTTTAATAAATTATTTTATTTATTTAGATGACTAATAGAATTTCAGGTAATAGTGTCGCAATATTTAATATTTTGTTGTTGACTTTTTGATAAATTGACATACAGAATACCGAGTCAATTATGCCCCCTGCTCTCCCAAAATGGTGATTTATTACAGTGTTGATTTTAGAAATTAATGTTTTTGTTGTGAGAAAATATTACTAACTAATTTGTGGGAATGGCTGCAAGGGGCTGATCCTTCTGGAGGATTTCTTTTGGCTTTTAAAATTTTTTTTGGACACTTCGTCGTACCGAATGGATGGGGATGCCCGCATAGAAGGATACCGTGAGACTTAACCTTTGGAACACCGAGCTCCTGTGGTCTAATACTTTGGTAGTGTGCCGAGGGTAAATTTGCGCGTGGCCCGTCTTAGTCTATTTTCGTAATAACTCACTTGTTTTTTGCAAAATTATGTTTTTGTAAATTGTCTTACCAGATAATGTGTTTATATATTAATTAAAAAAATGTGTATATCTATCTGTCAGTAGTTTCTTCAGAATAGCTACTTATAATCGGAGAAATAATTTTTTGACTTTGCCGATCGGATACACCAGCATTCAACGGATAAAATTTTTGGTTTTCCGATGGGGAATCCTGGCCTACTAGAAAGTCAAGGTACATTTCTTTAACGGGGAGAGGGACGTCGGAGAGTTATTATTTATTAATTCAAAATAATGATAGTATTATTACACAATACGATAAACATAATGTTTTTAAATAGAAAAATATTTATTAAATATTTTATAAATTTACATAGGCTTAGCATTTATCAAAATCTAATCTTTTTTTTTTTTACAAAATATTTAAAATTCGAATATGATTTTTAAAGTGGAGAAAAGTATGTTAAATCATTTATCGTTGCGTTTTTGTAAATAAACGTAACCAAAGATTTGTAATCCGCATTACAAAAAAAACGAAAAATAATGTTTTTTTTTAATGTAAATTTATAAAATATTTAATAAATATTTTTCTATTTAAAAACATTACGTTTATCGTATTGCGTAATAATACTATCATTATTTTGAATAAATAAATAATAACTCTCTGACGTCCCTCTCCCCCTTAAGGGAACTTCCAAATCTCGATGTAATTGGAAAACTCTCATCCTTTTTGGGGCTCTCAGGGCCGGGATGGCTTTGTTTTGAAATATATTTATTTGTGGTCTAGGTTAACTGGGGCACGCACAACACGATTGTGAGCGTGTCGATATAGCCTTGCAAGAACTTGCAGTTTTATTGTGAATGGTGGCACTAACTGAATGGCACTAACTGATTGAGAGGATGGACTGCCACACAACTCTACCTTGCCGCACATTCCTTGCTTCATTCACTGTCATACATTGTTTGATATGTACTCTTCTATTATTCTCACTATTGATATGACCCAAAGTATTTGATTAACTTTGTTTTTTTTTTTTACTGTTATTCCACACAAGAGGCCCTTAGGAAAATAATTTTCTCTCATGGTCTATGTCATCTTTGGGGATGTTTTGTGGAAGGTCTCATAGGATAGGAAGGAGTGAACTTGGGTCTTGAAGAGACCCATGTTGTAGGAGGGAGGAAATACAGAGGCCGGCAGATCATCCCACAACCGTGCTGTTGAACACAAGAACGAGTCGTAGAAGCTATCAGTTGTCATGTGACAAATGTCAATCGTGTACAAATGTTGGGCTCACGTTTGGCGTGTTTCCCGACTATGCAATCATGTCATTGAAATACTGATAAATCAAGGACAGCATTCCAACCTGACGCTTGCGCTACAAAATTGCAATCTGTTTGTTAAGATTGGCGAATCTATCGAATGGACCGCCCGTTTTAGCAGAGTCAAGGGTTTTTTTTCAGATATTTTCGGGCTCCCAACCAGAAGTGGTCGTATATTTCTTGATCATGCTGTGTTTTTCTCAACTTTTTCGACCATTCACTTTTGCGTCATATGTTCTTCTTACATTCGCTCTACATGTCCAAACCATCTAAGTGTCTCTTTCTTAATCTTATTTATTACATTTACCTCAGCCTTGCATTCTTTCCGGATATCTTTATTTGTAACATCTGTACAACAGAAAATTACCAAAATTTTTTATTTATTCATTTACTTTTTAATTTCAGAAAATCCCTAGTACAGAAAATAAAGGCGGCATTTCCCATCCTAAGCGAGGATGACCTGAAGGAGCTGGTGCCCCTGAAGGCCCCCCTGTCTTCCATGAAGGTCACGACCTTTGCCGGCGAGGACGTAGGGCTTCATATTGTGGACAGCGTCCCCGTCATGATGGAGATGTTCGATGTTCTGTACCCCACTGTGTATGCCATGTGGAGGTGTCCCCACATGCTGCCGTCGTTGACGATCTTCAACACAGTTGCTAGCAAGGTATTTATTTAGGTTGGGAGTGGTTCATAGCGCCATTTTGTTTTTTGTCAATTGAAAAGTCCTCGTTAATCGCTAATTCTAGGTTCGTTTAAATACCATTCACGTCATTATAAAACAATTAAGAAAAACTGCAATCATTAAAAGGGGGGAAAACAGATTTCAATGGTACCTCACAGAATAAAGAATTTCAATTATCAGAATTGATTTCAGTAAATCGGTTTTCACAGAAAATATTAATAAATCATTTCAAACCCCATAAAAAAATTGTTAGGTGTAAATAAAATCATATAAACAAGTCGACTCAATGTAACACAGTTTTAAAATGGCTTTGAACGCTGAAACAGCTGTCACAATAATAAAAAAAAAACTAAAATACTTGCAGAACTTAATAATAACATTATTAAATTTGATTTACTTTAACCTTTTTACTGTGGAATATGCAGTATGCGATCTTATTCTCTATGTGGAGTTTATTTTAGAATTAACATGTAGTATTTAATTAAATTGAAAAAAGTCTTTATTCCTTCCGTCTATGGACGTTTTCCGCAGTTAAGGAGTTAAATAAAAAATAATTTTAAAAAACCTAACATTAGTCTCATTTCATCCTCTTCCCCTTGTCCTAGTCTAGTTAGTCATAGTTGTTAATAGTGAACAATTGTGAGAGATAAAAATTTCTGGGGTCTTGTTGATCCAAAAATTTTTTGTTGCGAGGAGTTGATTGTGATTCTTTGGAATTGTATTTTTTGGTGTGGAAAAGCATGTTGTTACTAAAAAATGTTTAGAGATTTCATAACTTACTAATTGTACATTATTCTTTTGATATTTAGTGAAAAAATATTAATAAATAAAGTTTTAATAAATTTTTAATTTTTTTTTATTAGCTGTAAATTTATTTCAAATTTGGAGTCAATTTATTCCAAATTTGGAGTAAATTTATTTCAATTTGGAGTAAATTTATTTAAAATTTGTGATGTATTAAAACCTGCAGAAATTTGAGCGGGTTTTACAACTCCATAACTCATTTCAATTATGGAATAAAAATAGTTGTTTGGTAAAATTTAAGATCTTTATCGCGTGTCTGGCATTTGAAAATTTTATTTTTATATTTTGATAATTTTCACACTTGAACATATTAACAAGAAAATGACATTGTTTTCAACATGAAATAATTTCAGAAATAAAAAAGCATTTTATAAATCATTCTTATTTGCATGAGGCACAAATCTTTTCTGCTCAATGCTCTCAAAGCAGCAATGACTTTTTGGAATTTTGGATTCATATTCCCTTTGGCAAATTATTTTTTCCAAATACTTTAATTGTTTTTTTCTCCAGTTTTCAGAGGGGAATTATCACGTGAGCAGGGGACATTTGTTTATCCCCCCGCGTGGGACGAGGCTTCCATCCTTTAACAAAGGCAGTCTGGTCTCTGTGAATATGACCGACAACAAAGCCGCCATTTTGGTTGGTGTTGCCAACTACTCAACTGGAGATTTGCCACAAGTAGTAAGGTAAGGCTTAATAAATAATTTATTACTTTATTTAGTACAGAAAGCATTACCAAATGGCAGTTATTAAAAGTTTTTTTTTTCTGTCTAACTGGGAATATTTTTCCATTGTAGGACAGTCAAATCAAATTAAATACTAATAAATCAATTTATCTCTCAGGGTAGCATTTGAAAACTTCTTTTAGAGCAGGGGTACTTAAACTTTTCACAGCTATTCCCCCCCTAAATGCCGAAAAGCCCCCCTCCCCCGTTTTGAAAAGTACCTATACATAATAAATTTCCACACAACCTTCTCCGATAGAACCCAAAAATTTAACCTTTCGGGTTAATTTAATCTTTGTGGTGCCAAAATATTGGTTGTCAATTTTCTGCACTGCTTTGCTGCCGCACCACACTACCAGTACAGTATGTTGTTTTTCAGCATTACAGAGAACCAGATAATCCCATCTTCCACAGACTTGACTTTCTCATTTAGGAACTAATAAGAAGTTGAGTAGAAGACAGATATGAGTACATACATAGAATCGTTCTTGCATAAGAAATCAGAACATATTTAGATAGATATGAGTACATAAATAGAATCAATCGTTCTTGCATAAGAAATCAGAACATATTTAGATAGATATGAGTACATAAATAGAATCGTTCTTGCATAAGAAATCAGAACATATTTGTTGTTATTTTTGCATTTCCCAACACTTTCATTCTCCCCCTGGACCCTCTCCATTCCTCACTGGTTGCGGTCCCTCTGTTTTAGAGGTTTTAAGTGGCAACACCAAGATGGCTCATGGGTAGATGGAATATAAGTTAAAAAACGCACAAATGTCCAAGTTAATATTTTTTACTTTAACCAAATGGTGTCCAGAAATTAGTTGTATTTTCCGAAAGGAGATGATTCTACATCATATTTTGACACAATTTTAAAATTAAACTTTTTATTATTATTTACACTTGGCAAGGAAGATAATTAACTGGAAAGGCGATTTTTTGATATATCTTAAATTTATGTATCAATCGACCTGTATTAGATAAAAAATCTAATTCACGGATCAAAATTATAAATAAAAAAAAAAACTTAAAAAAATTCCATTCTGATGTTTTTCTGTGAATGTTATTGTTTGTTTACAAATAAACTGTCAAACTCATATGTGAAACATAACCTGAAATCGAATGTAAATTGTTCCAAAATCGCCACAAATCTACAAAAATATTTTTTCAATTAATACTAAATTAATAATATTTGTTAATAGACATGACCAATTATACCAATAATTTTAACAGTTTATTTGTGAAGGTATTCCATGTTGGACACAAGCTTCCTCGCTCTAAATTCTGCTAGACAAAGCTGAAAAACATAGTAAATCTGTTCCACTATGTATTAGTTTATTCATTTTAAATAAATTGAAACAATGAATAAAGAAATGCATAAAAAAATTGTGATCGTAAAAAACTTCTAGACCGATTTCTGACAACAAACAACAAATGTCAAGACCTCGGTGTTGCCCTTGTAATGAAATTTTTTAGTTCCAATTGAATAAATGTCGACATTTTATTGCCAAGCTGTACATAGAAAGCCATTTGTTACTTTATAACGAAGTTATTCAAATAAATTCATAGGTGGAAAAAAATGGAGTTCTTTTTATAAGACCTTGGATTACTGAACAGTAAATCCCTGGGTGTGTGAAAGAAAACATTGTTGCCAATTTACATAAGATCTTATCGACTCCAAAGACAGGCCAATGAAATTGATTACATGTCCGAGAAATAATTACAGTATTTGAAAATGTTTGATCAATTTCAGCAGAAGTAAGGAAAAATTCAGCTTATTTCAGACTCACGCATACGCCCAATAGACACTTCTATCGGTTTATCTTTTCAGTGCCTTGGCCGAAAGTAAAGCCAGGCTAAAATAGTTTTGAAGAAAAACTCTAGTTGCATCGACTTTGGAAAGTTGATTAAAGAAGGTTTTTCTGATGTGTATCCTTATTTAATTTCAAAGTTTTATCCCTGGTTTGTAAATGTAAAATTAATTTTATTTATATTTTTGTTTTCAGAGGACAATGTGTGAAGACACTGCAGATGTTTGGGGATCTATTATGTAAATTTGAAAAGTTCACCCGGTTAGAGAGACCGAAACTAGGATTGCCTTACGGATCCCCCGAGGAGAGTGAAACTGTCACAGAGGAATTATCTAAGGTAAAAATCATTTCTTTATAAGAGTACCAAATGTCCGAAGCCGGTGGGACTGTGGAAATTTTATTTCAGGTATGTTATGAGGCTGAAGGGAGTGGGGAGGGAAAGGAGATGGAAAAAGGGAAGATTGGAAAGTACCTGGCTATTCGGATATGGTCATCAAGCTCGGCTAATGCCATTTTAAGCAACGCTTCGTTTTTTAATGGTGATCTTTCACTAGGGTGATACTAAGAGTATCTACTATGGTAGATCTTTCAGTGTCAGCTTTAGTGGCTTCATTCTCTATCTTTATATATTCGGGTATATAGGCGGGTATGGGTATCACCACCCTGGGAACCATTCATTGGATAACCAACACCTTTGTCATAGGTCACCCCAAGTGGTTCGCTATGTTTGGTGACTTAGCAGGAGTACTCGGGTTTCATGGGGTGAGGTTTTTCCAGGTCTCAGCGGCAGATTTGTCTGCCCACCAACTGCATGATGGGCCAGATCAGGAGAGGCTGGTTGAGGGAGACCTCTTGACCTCCAGCCGGATTCTCGATCCATCGCCTTGCACCATAGCAGAAGGGGTGGATTAATACTTCCGTCACTTCTGGACACACTGATCCCTAGATTCATACCCAGAACTTCCTTTCCTTAAAAAGACCCTCCTCACTAAAAAGAGCATCTCCAAAGATGACATAGGTCCCGAGAGAAATTATTTTCCTCATGGCCTCTTGTGCAGAGTTAATGTTAAAAAAACTATACTTACTAAAAAAAAATCCGTTGAGCTTGTTACACACAATGAATATAATATCAAAATATTTGTGGGCATCTACATTAAAGATTATCTGTTTATTCTACACACGGAAGCTATATTATATGACAATGACTGAATACGTTCAATGCTGAAGGGGTGGAGAGGGGCACAGTTTGGCAGGAGAGGGGGACAGATAAATTACAAATATCGCCCGGCTAGCAGATCAAGAAGTATAATCTAGGCCACACCCACACTTTATATATATTACAGTAACTGTCTGTGACGACTGTATAAAACACGCCCATTGATATTAATATCATTTGTTCATTGTGTGTATCGGGCTCTATTGTAATCCTAAAATATAAATGTTATTAATATCCAAATAACCTAACCTTTTCATGTTTCAGATGATATTAAATGACGATGAACCAGAAGAAAATGAGTCATCTAATAAAGACAGCAATGAAAATACCAAGGAGGACCATCCCGACAACTCTTCAGAAACATCACCTGACGACTCCAGTGGAGTGGATGAACATGGATTCCCCGTAGATATGGACAAATTACTAGAATACTGTTTGCTTTGCGTTCTAAAAACGGAAGGCAAAAAGATAGTTCTGCCACTGAAAACAAACTTGTTGTACGCGTAAGTACATATTTGATTTAAATTGAATTTTTTGTAGGATTTGTTAAATGTTACTGCGATGAATGTGCGACTGAAGTCTTGTGTGAGAGAGACGGCAGGAAAGTGAGACAACTGTAGCTATAAAGGGTATGCATGGTTGTCCGGTCTCTCTTCATTATCATCGGAGCTAATACATTGTTCTAATTACAGACTATTATTTAAAACTTAAAAAAATGGCTGTATGGACATACATTTCAAATATAGAAATAAAATAATTGTCTGCTAAAAATGGTTATTTCAAAATCTCTAGAAACTGTTACAACAGTAACGGCACTTAAATGGTTAAAAAAAAAACTGTTTCAAGGTATTTTATTCACCTCTAGTACGGAGTAACCATTTTAACAGGCGTCCGGAATATCGGTGTCCGCAGCTCTCCACGCAGCATAGGATCGCGATGAGTGGAGAAGCCTTGTACACCAGGGAGATTGGAGTGGAGGTCATGATCCTCAGCAATGAGGAAGCGATTCAAGAAGAAGTACGTATGTAGTTGCAAAGAATTTATGTTGTTTAATATTTTGTTTTTTTTTTTTAATTCTGTTTCTAGTAATCACATGACGACATTCTGCCCATCAGAAAGAACCCTAGACGTGAAAAAATCCAGTTATAAAAAGATGGCCAAATTTTTGGAGGCAATGGAAAAGGTAAAAAAAAATTTTTTGCTTCCATCAAGATCTCACATCAGATGCGTGAGAAAATCAATTTAGTATCTCTGTTTTTACCTTCTTATCTGATATTGTATTTTTTAATTTGCTTTTATAATTAAAATGAAAATGCTTTTTTTCTATATACGTGGGGAACACTGAAAAGGTGAATGAAAACAAATTTACCGCATTCAATTTGCTTGCTAATACATAATATATGTACATTAGCGTCGGGTGGGATCACCAATTAACTAACCATCACAGGCGGAGAGGATGGACTGCCACACTACTCTGTCTTGGCAAACACTCCTTGCTTCATTCACATTTATACATCGTCTCATACATAATCTTCTGTTATTCTGATTCTTGACATAGCCCGACTGAAGTTTGGTTCACTTAATCGTGTCATGCTTTCTTCAAGTGTCTGTAATTTTTCTACCGTTCACTTTTACGTCATATATTCTCCTTACGCACTTTTCTTCATTCGTCTGCTTTACATGCCCAAACCATCTAAGCGTCCCTTTTTTAATTTTATTAATTACGCCTTGCATTCTTTCCGAATCTCCACATTTTTAGCATGGTTATACAGTGAAACTCTCTTAAAAAGTTCCCATTTAAGAAGTTTTCATGTTTTTGTTTTGACAAATAGCCCAATTATCCCACATATAAGATTTTTCCATATAAGAAAAAAACAATTCTGGTCCCTTGAAAAACTACTTAAGAGATTTTCACTGGTTTCACGTGGTTTTATTACACATACACCTCAGGGATCTCATTTCTACAGAATTCAGCCTACTTTCATCCTTCATCTGTCAGTTCCAAGCCTTGGGGTTGGAATCAGCACTCCATTGTGGACTGCTAGATAGGAGGAAAAGATATCCTTAAGACGTCTCTAGACAATCATTTTTTTCATCCAGTTTCCATGTGGATTGTCTTTTTCTATGGAATTTGCTGTAGACATAGAAAAAGACAACTCACATGCAATCCTGAATGAAAAAAGGTATCATGTAAGAACGCCTTTAGAAGAGAAAACTATTCTAAATACGATAGTTGGTGGAATTGATTATCACAATACATATCTAGATATTAATTCTATGAATTATTTTTTAGGATGGCTTATTACAAGTGAAACCCTTAGAGAAAGGAGTGGATGCGGTGGTGGGAGTCGACTTCGCCCACCCGTCTATCAAATCTCACGCCGTCATCACGGAAACCCAGAGCGGAATCAAACTAGGAAATAAGAAACCAACCGACGAGGATTCCCCATCATTCTCTGCTCCTGGCGTAAAGGAGATGTATAAAATAACAGCGGCCGTGTTGCCACTGTTTGAGAAACAGAAGTGAGTACGCTTTTAAAGGTTACATGATTCACACATTCAAAATATATATTTTTAACCCTACTTTATTACGTTAGGTGTGCAAAATTTCATTCAGTACTAAAATTCTACTTTAAGGGGTGGAAAAGGAGAAAGGGTGTGTTATTTCGAAATCTCATCTAGATAGTTTCCTCTTGTTTCAAAATCAAGTGTGCAAAATTTCATCAAGCTCGGAATAAAACTGTTGATTTTTATACAAAACAAACACCTCCCGCCCGCGACATTCTTCTTTGTAAATTAAAAGATTTTGGTGCATAATTGAAATTAACAATAGTAGTTAGTACTTATTGTGCTTATAAAAAGAAAATAAATATATTATAAACTGTGTACTAAAAAAAATTATGTATGTGGTACGTAGTTTTTTTTTATTTTTATATGAATACCGCACAAGAGTCCCAACTGCTCCCAACCGTCTGGAGCCAGTGAGACTATGGCATTTCCAATTGGGGAATGTTGTGAGGCTGAAGGTATTGGGGAGGGGAAGGAGAAGGGGAAGAGTGGTAGTATATTTATTTTTTTTTATTTATTTTTTTTATTTATTTATTTTATTTTGCAAAAACAGTTATAAATACCAATACAATGCAAAACCGATAAAAAATTACAGAAATATAGTTAGCACAATTATATAACACATAGGTAAAACAAAAATAGCTACAAAGAGTTATAAGTAGGAACATAATGTTATAACATAATAAGTTCGTGCTTAAAATTATTGTAGGTCATGTGAAAACAAAAATATCCACATTTCCTGCGAGGCAGTTAATTAACCTAGTAAGTCTTCCCATAGGCATCACCATTGGTAAGTTAGTTCTGCACCTGGGAAGAAACAGAAGCCTGTGTTGGCGGCCTCGCGTGAAATTATCAGGGACATAAAATCCTATTTCAGCCAGGATGTCAGGTATTGCTAATACACCGTTCAATAGTTTATGAGCCATAAGTAGTAATGCTATATCTCTCCTAGAACTTAAGCTGCAAATACCCAGCATTCCCGAGATAAAAGCTGTTGGAAACAGCCATGGGTAAAAACCGAACTCTCTCGTGTAGAGGAATCGTAAGAATTTCTTTTGGATTTTCTCGACCCTTAGTACATAAACGGTGTCCTCTGGCCCCCATACCTGAGAACCACTCTCGAGAATGCTACGCACTAAACTGAAGTAAAGCAGCCTTATAACTGCAAGGTTTGTTAACTCCTTTGAACTGTGTATGACAAAACCCAACATTTTTGTGGCTGATTTGCAGATCCTTTCGATGTGAGCATGAAGGATCTGCTTACCCATGAGGATTTCATTCTTACCCATTGAACCGAATCATAACTCAGAATACTAATACATTCTTACCCATTGAACCGAATCATAACTCAGAATACTAATACATTCTTACCCATTGAACCGAATCATAACTCAGAATACTAATACATTCTTACCCATTGAACCGAATCATAACTCAGAATACTAATACATTCTTACCCATTGAACCGAATCATAACTCAGAATACTAATA